>CABHPH010157227.1:49305-74607 GCA_902168325.1 Peromyscus nudipes | reverse complement strand
AGCTGCCACTCATTTGAGAGAGATAATTAGGAAGCTGTTTTTAGCTCCGTTTTAGAATCTTTTCTCAGGTTTTAGGTGGAAATTCCTGCCCCACGTTCTGGGGCCAGTTGTGAGTCTTTGTATTAGTCATCACTGGCTGCCAAAAGAAACTTTTCTGATGGGGTTGGGGAGATGCACTGATCCAGCAGCATACATGGCTCAAGAACTGAGGGGAGTTGGGCTCACTTCATGCACTTAAGAAGAACTGCATCATTCCATCACACCATGCCTTTTGTTAGATAGGATTTCCTAGAGACTTCTACAGTAGTGATCTTAATCATCGGTTGGATCAAGAACATCTTTGAGAATCCGATAAAAGCAGAAGACTTACCCTAGAAAATGCACCTGTGTAATGTACACATCACTTACAATCTTACTCATTTATAAGGCCTCTGGATGCTGGCCCCCAAATCTCTACATCTTTCAAGTTTATCAAAGGCTTGCAAGGGAAATGTTCTATCATGAGCCGGGAGCTGACAGAGGTGAGGTTCTTTCTTTATAACAATGCTACTGTACACAAGACAGGTAGGAGAGAAACTACTGGTCACCCTGTACCCAAACATATATGACATGTAAAATAAAAAGTGCTGTTTCTGTGGTAAAATCACCTCTACTCAAGAAAGACATCTTACCACTCTTAGATAACTGAAAAAGAAAGCGTGCTGTTTTCCCTACCCCACATGAAGAAGAAACAGGTTAAAAACGATTCATAAAACAACATTTGTACGTTGCTGGAGTTGCAATTAATTATTTCACTGAAGTTTAAAATGCATACCTCTTTGCTCCATGGCCTTAGGGAATTCTTAAGCAAACTCTAGAGTTATAGATCAAACTACAAATTAGCAGCGAGATTACTTTTCTCCAACGAAATTTAAACATAGACACTTTAATGGAAAAATACGTTTTTTCTAAAGTTTAAATGTATAATCTTCCATTTAGAATGTACTCCTTGGATTCTCTTACAGATACTTGTCTGTAATTGATTGTGTATCTATTGGCTCTGTTACTAGAGAATGTTTGCAGTAGGATTTAAGGGGTCTTTTATGCCAAGCTTCTGAGAGGCCCTCTCAGGAGGCAGAGGATTTTACTTCAGCTCTGCAGCTGTCCCCACCAGTGCAGATGATTTTTCTGGTGACTTGGCTGTCCAACACAGCCTGTGACCATGGCTAAACCAAAGGAGACCCTGAGCTCCAGTGTGCAATTTATTCCTACTTCTTGGTATTTAGTCACAGCAGAAATGGGACCCATGTCTTTCAGCTCCTCATCTCTGGTTGATAGAACAGGTAGCCGTACTTCTGTTACAATTGCTTGCTATGCAGTTTTTTACGTGATTAATTTCCTATTTGGTTTCTTCCAAGGTGGAGGTAGACGGTGAAGGGAGTCCTGGCATGTGTTATCAGTTCCACCCGCTGTTTTCCGAGGTTTGTAGGCATCTACAAGTCATTAAGTTTGCTCTTGCCAACCCTGAGGGCTCATGGACACAGACACTTATCCTTGCTCCGTGAGTTCTGATTTTCACATGTCTGCTCCAGCTGGTCCAAAAGTCCTTATGATAACCACCCAAAAGCCTTAGGGTGTATTTTCTATTGAAATCTTATTTTGTTTTTCTCACCCTATATTTCCGGTCTTACCTGCTATTGCTCCTTCCCCAAATGTTCAACTGAATTATCATCTGTTTTGCAAAATTTTAATTTAAGGCTCATCTTTTCTCTTGACCTCCAGACTTGTATGACTAACCGGTTAGTCACACCACCTAGATGGAGAGTAGCTGATCTCAAACTCATCCCATGATTTTTCTTCAGTTTTCTATTACCTTTAGTATTTCTATTTTCTGAACTTTAGTTCAGCCTGTTTTCTAGAGAATTAAAAAATCCATTGTCTTATTCATTTCCCGGGCAGGTGGACATGTTCAGTTCAGAACTGCAGTGTGGTGTCCTGGTTAGCAGGAGAGGTCTCCTGTCTCCACTCTGTATTGTTTACCAAGAATATGACCCCTTCAATGACTGATCAAATCAGGATTCATCGTCATGTCTCAGTTTTCAAGTCTTTTCATTCGTCTGGGCCTCCGATACTTATTTTAATGCCTCATCTGTTCCATCATCCCTGTGAAAAGATGGCACCTGTGGACCAGGGTCTTGGCCCCCAGAAACTATAAAATAGAGGAACTTGTACGGTAAAATATAAACTAGTAAGTGAAGTTTCAAAATGTTATAAGAAAAGAGAAGTGAGGGGCAATATAATGTAGGTGTTTCTGGAATCACAATAACCATTTCGATTCTTTCAATATGGTTCTATCTATAGGCAGTCTTCGCATTTCCTATACCCCCACCACCTGTACAGCTGAGCACTTTTGAGTTTCTTGGCATTTAGTGAGCACTCATGTAAAGTGCATTCACCATTTGTGATTTACCAGAGATTTAGGAAATCATAAATTTTCTGTATATTCTTTGTGTTTCTGCTGCCAAAATTCCAAGCCAGCTTCCTCTACCTCCATCTGTTTCCATTTGGGCTGGATTACTTAAAAGTCCTTCTTGGGCTTTTATGGAGTTCTTGCCCATCCTTGTTCACTAGTATATTGTCCAATTATGTGTTGCATTGGGTTTTTGAGTGCTAAATTTTCTTATTCAAGTTGTTTGACATTTTCTCCCTTTTTCCTTGAATGACATCCTCTACAGTCTTTCTGAATTTAGGTATCACCTAGTAAGCTTTATATATGCATACTTATGTAAAATATGCAATATATATGTATGTGTATAGAAATATATGTATGTATGCATGTACATATGTATACACTCACAGATACACATATATGTATGATGTACTTGGCTTGGCTTGGGCCCATCAAGGAGTGCCAGTTTTATCTAGTAGTTTTCTAAAGTATTTCAGCCAGTATTGGCTATATATATACATATATATATGTATATATATGTATATATATGTATATATATGTATACACACACATATATATATATATATATACACATACATGTATATATATATATATGTAAAATCCAGAAACACCACATTCTATAAGATAATGTTATATGAGTACAAATCATATTGAAATATGCTGCAGTCTAAATGTGCTATCTTTGGTGAATGTCGTGAGTTAAGTATCATTTAGTGTGTATGATTACACCACATCACCCCAGCCTCATTTTATCCTTGATTTACTGATAAGGTCCTGCCATGTTGAATTCCTCCAACCTAGTACATCTCCTTATAGTGTGGTCAGGCATGTCTACTGACATGGTCAGGCAAGGCTTCTCTGACCTCCCCATTGTGTGTTCCCATAGTACCTGTGTCTTTCCTTCACGTGCTTTGCCTACCTGAGGCCATTTTGATTTGTTATTGTGTATATCATAATTAGTTTGAGGCTCACCATCATTGCCAGACTTTAATCCTGTTACAGAAAGGGTTGGGTTCATAACTGCATCTGCAGGATCAAATAAACTATCTGAATCGAAGTAAATGTCTAGCCAATACAAGTGACTAAGGGGCTGATGGTCTTAAGCCTTCATGTCAAGAAATAGCAACAATCGCTGATGACGCTGGCCATGCCAAGAGAGTACATTGCTGTCGTGTAGATCATGTCTGGGAATTCATGCCTTTTCAGGTAAGTGTTCACCAGCTCCTAAATTCCAATTACTTGAAGGACCAGACACACCTTTTGGATCCTGAAACACAGTGTCTGTGGGTTCTCACAGCCTCCATCCCACACTCCTCATTCTGTCATTTGGGGAGCTATGAAATTAGCTTTTCACAGACGCTTCATCAAAAACGTCTGCCACATGCCGTGTTAGCTGCAAGGCTGTAGGGTTTTTTTCCCTTGGAATTCTTCCAGCTCAGCAGAACACAAAGAACAAGTCAACAATCCACCGCCTGGGGCAAAGCTGAAGAAGAGGGACGTTTTCGACACTACAGGACTCCACCCTGTCAGCACTGTCTCTCCTGGGCTTGCTCTCTTCACTTGGCTTATCTCCTCTGCCACTTCAAGGCGTCCAGCTCTGGTTTGGCATCTGCTTTCTGGTCTCTCCACATTCTCTATTTTTAAACCTTTAAAATGACCTTTATTTAGTTGGTGGTCGTGAACCTCACAAAGCACGCATGTGGAGTTCAAGGGCAATTTGCATGAGTCTGTTCTCTCTTTCCACCCTGTGGGTTTCAGGGATCAAGCTCAGGTTGTCAGGCTTGGTGTCAAGCTCCTTTATTCTCACTGGGCCATCTCCCCACATCCGTCTCCTAATGTCTCCTCCAGCCCTCCTGAACCCAGACCTCACCACTCGCAGTCACTAAGAAATAAAGTGCTGCCCAGTTGAGTCATGTCAAGATGCAGGTAGAGGCCTCCTTGAAACTCCTGGTCTTGTTAATAAAACAAAACAAAAACTAGAAACAGACACAGAGGGAACTCTAAGACAATTTTATTGGCATGAGAGAGAGAGACAGTGAGGCAGGGAAGTCTGGGGTCTTCGCAACTGTGTGGAGGGGGAGACGTAGGGGATGGGTGGAGGGGGATGAAAAGAAGAGAAAGAGGAACACCAGTGATTTATAGACTGCAAGTAAAAAGACACACCTTTGAGAAGAAAGTGGGCATACAAGGAAGGGGAAAGAATCCTGAGATACCCATGGCTTTCTATTGAAAGGGGTTCAGAAGTGCCCACCTCCTCCTGCTCTGTGCCTTCAGGACTGTGTGCAATGCTCCCTTCTTTCAGATCAAAGGAGGAAATATTTAACCATAATATTACTTGGGTTAGCTTTGTAGTCAGCGAGGACTCAGGTTATAGCTAAGGGGAAAAAGAATAATTAACTGATCTATTGCCATCAGCTTGTTCTTTACCTTTGTGGCCAGTTTAAAGACCCTGCACCAGTTCATAGTTTACCTTTCAGTTAGTTCCCAGCTGTCTGGGAGATCTTCACTGTGTACTCAAAGGACGGCACTGGTTAATTTTTCCCTTTTATTGAAAATAGATTTTTCCTCCTCACATAATATATACTGGTTATGGTTTCCTCTTCCTCTACTCCCCCAAGTTCCTCCCTACCTCCCTTCCCATCCCAATCCACCCCATTTCTGTCTCTCATTAGAAAACAAACAGGCTTCTAAGGGATAATAATAAAACATAATAAAATAAAATGTAATTAGATAAAACGAAAACTACTACATCAGGATTGGACAAGACAAACAAACAGAAGGAAAAAAGTCGAGAGAAGATACAGAAGTCAGAGACCCACTCATTTGCACGCTCAAGAATCCCATGAAAACACTAAACTGGGAGCCATAATATATAGTCTGAGGACCTGGTGCAGACCCATGTAGGCCCTGTGTATGCATACTCTGTCTCAGTGAGTTCATATGAGCTTTGATGATGCTGATTTAGAAGACCTTGTTTTCCTGGTGTCCTTCAACCCCTCTGGCTCTTACCTCTTTCTGCCTCCTCTTTGGTGGGATTCCCTGAGGGGAGGGATTAGAGAGAGGCATCTGTTTACGGTCCAGTGTCCCAAGGTCTCTTACTGTCTGCATAATGTCTGGCTGCGGGTCTCCGTATGTGTTCCCATCTGCTTCAGGAAGAAGCTTCTCTGATGACGGCTGAGTGAGACACTTATCTCTATGTATAGCAGAATGCTGTAAGAGTCATTTTATTTCGACTTTTGTTTGCTTGGTTTTTTTTTTTTCCCCCATAGTACTTGGTTTTACCTAGGTCCCTGAACTATCTAGGCTCTGGTTATGGTCACCCATGCAGGGTAGGGTACGGGTTCCATCTGGTGGAGTGGGCCTAAATCAAATTGGATTTTGATTGGTTACTCCCACAAGCTTTGTGTCACCACTACCCTAGCATATCTTGCAGGCGGGACACCATTGTAGACCAAAGGTTTGTGGCTGGCTTGGTGTTTGTTTCTCTTTTGATGGTATGAAGAACACCTTCCTGTACCTAAGGCTCTAGAATGCAGGGGTGAAGGCTCTATGGAGGCACCAGTTTGACGTCTCCATATTCAATGTATTGTGTAGGTGTTGTCTTCAGCAGTGGGGCTTTGCTGTCAGTGGAAGCTTCCTAAAATCTATATACATATGAAGGCATCTAAATGAAATCGCCAAATAATGGGGAGACAGAGTCTCAATTGCGTATCGCATATCACCAAATGAACCTTCCACTTCCAGGATTGGGTTACATCCAATTGAGTTGTTGGCCTAAGGGGTCCCATGGGAATCCCCAAACAACCCAGGCTGTTGCCAAGACTATAGGCACTGGTTTATTTTTAAGCTATCGATGAAATTCCAGCACTCGACAATGTGTTAAGAGCAGCTTGGAGATTCACCACTCCAATGCTTGGTATCTGCCCTCTTCCACATTGTTTAATTGCCTACCTACCAGTGTATTGCTGATCATGGACTACGCCGTTTGTCATATCCTATCTTCGTGTTTTTCCAATGGTGCCTGTGAAACAAATAGTTTGTGTGTGTGGGGGGGGGGTACTTTATTCCTCGATATCCTGTTAATGTTTCCTATCAACAGTGGTTACATTATGTGGGGACTTAGCTGGACACAAAATGAGCCAGGTAATTGACTTGACATGTGAGAGTGTCAGGATTCCAGGATAAAGAAAGAGGCATAGGTACAGATGGAACCCTGCAGGAGTCAGGATGGAAAATAGAGGTCCTTGTAAGAACACTGGAGCCTGACAGATTTGGAGTGGGAAGAACCCCTCAACTATTGGAACCCGTAACTTAACATTCTCTTCTGTACAAGAAAACATTTGCAGTAAATAGCTTTAAGTTATTTTACTATTTATCATATGATAAACATTTTGTAATTCCACACGAAATTAGTTCAGAGACCTTCTTGTGGTGTCCTCGTAGTTCATGTTCATTTAAGCACACTTTCAGTGCAGTTCACGCTTCCAGCCTGTGTGAGTGTGTGTGTGTGTGTGTGTGCGCTTTTGTGTACACATATGTGAGTGTATGTACACATGTGTGTGTATAGGCCAGAGGTTGATGTCATGTATTTTCCTTGGCCACTTTCTAACATAATTCTTGAGACAGAGTCTCTCACAGGAGCTCACCAATTTGGGTAGACCAGTTAGCCAGTAAGTCCCAGACACCTTGCTGTGCCTACCTCCCAAGCATTGATATTATAAATGCAGGCCACCGTGCCCAGATTTTTATATGTATTCCAGGGATCAAATACAGATACTGACGCTTGCATGGAAAGCACCTCACCAACTGAACCACCTCCCCAGCTCTCAACTCCCTTATTGGAACAATAAGAAGTGTGGTGATATTTTATTTGTGCTCTAATAAACAAAACTTGCATGGAGATCAGAGGAAAAAGCCAGCCACTATATGAAACATGGAGGCCAGGCAGTGGTAGCACACACCTTTAATCCGAGCATTAGGGAGGCAGAGATTCGTTTGGATCTCTGTGAGTTCAAGGCCACACTGGGAACAGAGCTAGGCGTGGTGGCACACACCTTAAATCTCAGCATTAGTTAACCATAGAGGTCTGGAGGTCTGAACAGACAGACAGTAAGTGATAGAGCTGGGTGGAGAGATGAAGTAAGATGGCAAGGCATAGAGAGGTATACAGGTGTAAGTAGACAGGAAGTAGCTCTCTCTTTGGCTGAGGATTTCTTAGCAGTAAGAACGTGGCTGGCTTCCTTCTGCTTTTCTGATCTCTCAGTTTTCACCCCAATATCTGGCTCTGTTTTTTTTTTTATTAAAAAGACTGTTTAGCAATTCATCTTATAAAGAAGAACTAGTAATTATATCCTGATTGAAAAGACAATGGAATAGAACACGTCCTGTTGTTGCACTGTGTGCTTATTTGTATATTTATCTGCTCAAAACATAAAACCAGGGAGACAGTGTTGCTACAATGATTATTTGAAAATGATGCACAACTGAATATGACCCAGGGGAGCCTCTCTAGTTTATAATGTGTGTCAGAGGCTACTGTGGTTTGTAGATTTTAAATATATTATTGAAACTCAACGGTAACTGTGCAGTGCTGCTTTGAAATTCTTAGACCAAACAAAGATATTTGAAGGAAGACTATTTGACATTGTTTTGAATTCTTTAGGCTTAACAATAATAAAAAGCAGGCCAACTTTTATTCAGTTTTATTGGAATTTTAAATGTTTTAACTCTGCATCCCTTTCTTACCAGTACCCAGGACAGATCACTTCACCATCACCCTAGATTCTTACTGGGTCTTCATTGTGGCATTTTCTGTATGCCTGAAACAAAATTATATAGCTTTTAAAATTGTGTGTGTGTGTGTGTGTGTGTGTGTGTGTGTGTGTGTTTAAGTGCACATCACAACAGTGCCTTTGGAGGCCATAGAGGGCATCAAATACCTTGGAACTGGAGTTACAGGTTGCTGTGAGCCACCTGATATGGATACTGGGAATTGAACTACTTAAGTCTTGCATTCTAAACAGCTGAGCTGTATCCCCAGTCCCCATACTATGTAGATTTAACAGTAAATTTCTACCATCTTGATTTTTATCATTCGCATGTACTTATGACATGCTGTGCCCATTTTGAAGCTTTGCACACCATACCTTGTCTACCCCTCCTGAATCTGTTATCTTTAGTCTAGTTTGTAGGTCACTGAATGGGACTCTAAGAAGTGATGTTACCCGTCTATGTACAACAGCTCTCAGACCTCAGACTAGGGCTCCCGATTTTAAGAGGCAGGCATTTGATCTAACATCTTCAAGTCCCACTTCCTCCACCCTTGCAGAGGATAAGAATGTCTGCCTCTCACACACATCTGTCATCTGTTTCCTTTCTGTGTCTTCAGCTTTACTTTCAGATCATCCCCAGCTCTGGCAAGTCCTCTATTGTGTCCTTAATTCCCCAGACTCGCTTGACTCTCTCCTACTTACTCTTGAAGGGCATTTTAGAAATTCCCAGGATGTGTTTCTGAACCCTTTTCTTCACCAAAACCCATGCTAACACTAAACAGCCCCTCCATTGTGCTCCTGTAACGTCCTGACTTAACTTTTATCTAGATCCTAATACACTCAGTTGAAGTAGTCTGTCTACATGTTTGTCCCCCAACCCATCCTAGATATATTTGGATGGATTTATTTCACCTTTATGCCACTAACAGCTAACACCATGCCCGAAACACAGAGTAGAAGCTCAAAATATATTTCAGAACAATTTAGAAAAACTGAATCTCAGAGCTGGGATGATACCTGAGGCTCAAATAGCTCACTTACTTATTCATCACATGTGTGACTCCCTGTACCCTGTGTGCCCCAGCCCTTTCCTGCAGCACATTTCTGCTCCAGACAGACGGGTCAGCAGTGGAAAGTGCCGTGTATAATGAACTTCACCTTGCTTCTCAGCTTCCTGAAGAATTAGCCTTGTGTTGTTGTTGTTGTTGTCATTTTGTTTTGTCTTCCAAGACAGGGTTTCGCTGTGTAGCCTTGGCTGTGCTGGAACTCACTCTGTAGACCAGGCTGTCCTTGAACTCACAGAAATCCACCTGCCTCTGCCTCCCAAGTACTGGGATTAAAGACGTGCGCTGCCACCACCACTTGGCACTAGAATTAACCTTTTGTATTTGTGACCATTAAAGTGATTGGCTGTTGTCGACATTTCCAGTCTTGCTCACAAATGTATTTTATAAATGCATGGACAATGTCATTTTATAATTCAGTAAACAAAGTATCAGGATGCTTGAGGGCCCTGCCTCAGTGAATAGCCAACTACACTCAATATTTTAGTACTAATTAACAATCTCTGATGATGCCACCTGCATATTGTGACAGTACATAGTTTGGTTGAATGAAAAGACGGTAAAGGAGGTATATGTGGGTAGGTGGGGGAGGGTCTTCTACATGCTCATGGACCCCACCCCCACCCCGCAGGAGATAATCTATCTAAAGAGGTTCCTTTAACAACTGTCACTATGGAAATATCCTGAGCAAAGGACTCCTGAGTTTTTTTATTAGTTCGAATTTTACCTGAGTTTTGTTAGTCCAGAGCCAGCCACTCTGACGTTTGCCTTTTTAGTTTTAATTCAACTGGGACAAATGTCTACATCTACAAGTTATCATCCCAAATGAAATATGGTATGGGGATAGTAAGGTGCCTTCCAAAGGGCTTTTGTGGCCCAAATTGTGGTTAAGTGAAATGCATTTGACAAGTATCAGAAGGAGGCAGATCTGGGCCTATCAGGTTCCTCCCTGTCCATCTGCCTGGAATAAGTGATAGCTTGTGGGAGGTCTGCAGACTTCCTGAAGCCCGTTGCTATTCTCTGTTCTCATTGTTAGGTTTGCTCCGCTGTGTCTGCCTTTGGAACTCTGTGCATTAGGCAACATCCAGCTTGTGTATGCCTGTGCATCTAGTTCCCTCTTCTGTTTCAGAGTGAAGGACTATTTATATTACAGCCTTCAGCATGTCTGGGGAACCAGACATAGACATGAGCCCTGGGGCCGCTGGGCAGCATAGGCTGCTGGATCCTGGGGTCAGAAAATATAGAAATTCTTACGGTCCAGAGCCAGATGGAGAGGTCTCAGAATCCAGATTTGTAGAATTCTCTTCTAAGGAGAGTGAGGAGGCATGTGACACAGGCAGGGTATGGTTTTCCAGATAACCATAATGACTGGGCTCCACCTATCCCAAAGCAAAGAGGTGTTCATCATCCTGGTATCAGACAAGCAAGGCTCCTGGTTCTGTCACTTCTGGCTGTGGTTCCTTGGAAAGGTCCCTTGCTCCAGCTTTCCCATCTCTAATGAGGCCGATAATAACTTTGGGAGTCAATGCAACTGGCAAATAAACAGATAAACAATTGGTGGGTCCTTAACAAAGTTCAGTCTGTGTTGTCAGCTCTGTGACTTCTGATGTCAAATTTCTCTTTACATCAGCTGTTTTCTTTCTTTCCAGTGTGTTTGGTATAATAATGCTAATGAGCTGACTATTTAGGGCATAAAATCTTCTTTTTGTTTGTAAAAATAATGGTAACAATGCTAATATATCGACTATGAGTTAGTACATTTAGACACACACACACACACAAAAAGCCTTTCCTATAGCAAATTGCTGGAAATCATCTTTATATTGCAATACATGGCAAATGCAAGCTTAATGTTTTCAATATTCTATTTCCCTCTTGCTTCAAAATATTTGTGCTTGACTGAGTGTTTTACATTTCATTTAGGTTCAACTATATTTACTCTGACCTTTCAATTTAAGAAAGGAGAATGTAAAGTGACTTCATCATTAAGCCTCAGCTTTTATACTTGTGCTATAGATATTGAAGTTTTTGCCCATAGGTGAATGGTAAGAAAAGCAAAAACACTCAACAAGTTTCTGGCATGAAACACACACTCAGTGAATGATAACTAGAATCATACTTACTGATTTTTTTTTTTTTTGCTTTGGTCAATTGATTAGGCTCAGTTTTACTTCTTAGGTTTAGACTATTGATGTGTTGGAAATGTTCTTGAATCTTTCTGGGTATTATTTATGCATTTTCTTTGTTTATTAATTAAGAATGAGCTTAGGGATTATGATATTGATCAGACAAGGGAGAATAAAACTTCAAAATCAGGAGATTAAACTGAGAGGGGGAGAGTACCAGAGGGAGTGGACTGTTCAGTGTTCTATTTGCTTCCAGGGATGCATACTTTGTATCTGAACTGGATATTGTTTCTAGCTTCCCAAATAAGACAGCTCTGGTTACTATCTGTTACTGGCATCTAAATAGAATGAATATGATTATCGTGCATGAGTAATTAGCAACAATTTAATTATTTTAAATATTCATTCCAAATATTCACAGAAATGTTGTAAATAGGTCACAGAATATCTCTTTAATAACTGCACAACATTAAATGTGTGCATTTCCTGTCTATACTATGCATTTCCCCAATCTTTCCCAACCTATCGGCTTTTTGCTCCCTATTCTTAGTATAAATCTAAGTAGGATCAGACAGAAATAATCATGTCACAGGCCGAATGCTGGGTGGCCTTGAAGTTTTCTCTGCCATATTATCTAGTCACTTTTAAACTCATCCCCCTGCAAAGTCAGGACAGAGACAAAATGTGGAGAAGTTCTTTACCAGAATGTAACTTATTTAGCCTCTGTTTCTAGACCCAAGAAAGTCATGTTGCCACCCAAACCTTATGAAAACAATCTGATTACCTGAATTCCTCTCTGCAGTCTGAACTACCCATTGCTCTGCTTATAGCTTTCTAGGCATTTGCTAGCCCATTCCAGAGTTCCCCACACTCCTCTTGCAAACCAGTTCCAAAGGAGTCTACCATGTTGTTAGGTGTAGTCACAATAATAACCCCATTTTCTGGTACCAATTTTTCATGTCAAACCAATGCTCATCACTGTGACAAGTGCTTAACAGAAATAACTTAAGGGAAGGAAAGATTTATGTTGGCTCTTAGGTTCCGATGTTTCAGTCCATCACGGTGGAGGGGTATAGTAAAGCAGAGCAGTTCATATCATGATTGTCTGAAAGCAGATACAAAAATTCCTATGCTACTGGCTTTCTCCTTTTTCCCTTTTATTTTCTATGGGCCTCCAGTCTGTGGGACAGTACAACTTTCATTCAAACAGTCTAGCCTCTCTAGAAACATCTGAATGTGTTTTAGTTATCTTCTAGGTGCTTCTTAATCTACTCAAGTTGATAAGATTAAACAACACAATTTGATGAAGAGTGCACAGTCATATAGAAATGTGATTTTAAAAGCTATGGGCTGTGGATGATGGTGGAAAACAGAAGGTCCTGTTCATTTGGTCTATTCTTGGCTTTCCTGTAACAGTATGTTCCTCAAGTATAAACCAAGACATCTATTACGTGAGAAGATTCAGAGGAAAGTGAGATTGTGGTGATTGACATTTTTAAATTTATGACTTGCTTGGGAGGAGAGGAATTCAAGTTTCTATTACCTACTTCCGGGGGGAATGTGGGAGGGGAAGGAGGAGCAGGAGAGAGGACCAGACCAGACATACTTTCTAGCTTCTGAAGCCATTTAGTCTTCCTTTGCTCAAAGTACGCACAAGTGCCAAAGCGTCATACTTCTGGATATCATATACTGAACTCCAATAGCAGTGATTGCACATTGAATAATGGGCTCTGATTAAATATTAATACCCAGGCGACCTTGTAAATCATTTTCAAGTTTGATTCCTCATTTTTCATTTGTGTATAATAAAGAGATATATCATAGGATAAGCTGAAAATGAACAGTATGTAGCTAAGCCAAATATAATAACTGGTAAGGCATCTATAAACCAGCTTTCTTCATTCTAAAAGTATTATTGAAAGAGTTAAATAAAAAAGAAAAAAGAGCTGGGTGGTGGTGGCGCACGCCTTTAATCCCAGCACTCAGGAGGCAGAGACAGGCGGATCTCTGTGAGTTCGAGGCCAGCCTGGGCTACAGAGTGAGTTCCAGGAGAGGCACAAAGCTACACAGAGAAACCCTGTCTTGAAAAACCAAAAAAAAAAAAAAAGAAAGAAAGAAAAAAGAGTTAAATAAGATGATTAAAATTCACAACAGAAGCACTAAAATGTTATAGGAATACTTAAAACTTTCTGTAACTCAAATGCCCCTCGTCCCATCAACCTGAAGGAATGAATAAATTCTCACTAAGGCTCACAGTGTTTGGTCCACGGCCTCCCTGAAGGACCTCTTTCTCGAAAAATCTTCTCATTCATTTGGTAGAGCTCTTGTCTCATTATCACTCAGGAACAAGTCTGACTTCTCCTACTCCTCTGCCCTCTTGTTAATATCCACTGCTCCAGGCACATTCTGTTCCTCCACTGCTAATGCCTTTGCTGCCAAGTCTGGTTTGCTGTCTGATTCTCCATCTCTAAGCCCCAAATCCATGCTGTATCAATGTCTCCCTATATCAGTGTTATACATCCATCATCATGATGCACATGATCAGAAAGAGAGCCCTCACAATCTCATTTCTTCATATTATGCTCATCCCTGGAAGACATTCATGATAATGAGACATTAAAAAAAGCACCAGATGAGATTAAATAGAGCACTGGATCTTGAACTAACCTTTGTCCTACCCTGTCATTACTCTGTCTCTACTCACCCTCCCATCCACCCACCCACCTTTTTCCCCCACCCACTGATCCACCCATCCATCCATCTCCACAGACTCTAAAATCTACATCCTGGTTTCCAACCGCATACACAAAAGTTCCTTCTCTCCCATTCCCACGTATTTCTTTAGCCCTTGTAAATCCTCTACAACTCGAAATGGTCTTAATATTAAACACATGTATAAGGTGTTTCATCCCATATTTTAGATATATTTTCTCTTATAACTTTACAACAGCAATCTAAGGCAAGTGCTATACTAAAAATTATAGGACACCTGGGAAATAGACACATGGGCGTGAGGGCATTTGCTCATGTAAGAATGGGTGATTGATGACAGAGCCAAGAGAGGAACCTGGATTTTATGCTTAAGTGTAGATCCCTTAATCACTGCATAGTCTTGCTTCTTTAAGAAAAACCAAGCATTAAAGTATAGGATAGCTATAGATTTGTTCTTTATTCTCTCCTAACAATGAGTTTATTTAATTTAATCTCATGATATTCACTTAGTGGGCATTTATTAACTGCTCTTGTGATCATCCTTCCTCTTTTGAGGCAGGACCTGATTGTTAGGCTTCTTCATAGCCCCAGATCTCACCAGGGCCCAAAACTTAGTGTCTTCAATTATCTACAGCAAAATCACTAGGTTCATTAATACCAATCAGAAGGCAAGGGCAAGGAAGAAATCAAAGAGATGTGAAAATACTAAGAAAATCACTATTCTCTTGATATTTCTTTTTAACCAGCCATCGTGGGTCTTTTTTTAGAAGGATCTATCCTGTTTGCTTAGATAGAGAAGAAAAACATGCTTTTATTTATCAATTTTTTTTTGTTTTAAATTCAGCAGAGTGTTGGATTCCAAGCTGCCAGGATAAATTCCTGCAAGCACCAACAGCACTGTCTGTTTCGAGTGAATCACTGCCTTTAATCCTGACCTCAAGTTGGCTAATGCACCAATACTTGTAGGGGCATGCTCGGCAGTCAGAACAAAACAGCTTACTCTGTAGAGAAGAATGGCCCCCAGAGACGCCCTTCGTAGTTCATGGGACTCACAGGCTGCACAAGCAATGGCGATACTTGTCCTTCTGAGGACTTACAGCCATCTCCAAGAAGAGCCTCACTCACAAGGTCCCTCTGATGCTCCACAGACACACCCTTCCTCCTTACTGGCATGAGTTCAGGATTTAAAAACCTTGAGCACCCAACAGAGTTGAATAGAACTGATGTCAAAGGATGTATCATGAAGGTCTCTGGGTGGGCTGGAAGCAAATCTAGTGTTTTCATGGCCAACGCAGAACTTAGGGAGAGACCTAATAGTTCTGTCTGTCCCATAAATGAAGCTGTGGCCATAGATGTACCAGGAAGCTCACAACAGTTTTAGGGCTGCTTAATTCTGCCTAATTCTGTGTTCCCTTCCAAGGCTCTGTTGCTACTTTTAAACTTGTAATTCTGTATTAATTTTCTTAAGGAGCTCTTTCCCACTAAATTATCTAGCCACTAGGACCCAAAACAACTGGATCTGTCCCAGCTCTAGGCAGATTATTCTGCAAGATGTGGCCCAGTCTTCCCAGATGACTTGGGAGTTAATGATTTGACTTCATCCCCTTGTTTCCTTCTCCTTCACCTTTTTTTTGGTGCTGACATGGATTTTAGGAGCTGTCCACCAGGGACTCCAAGAAGAAAATGAAACCCAGGCGGGAGAACTCTTTCCCACACTGAAGGGTCAACTAGAGATACATTTCCTGCAATTTTCTTAGTAAAGATTTTCCCGAGCTCTGTCATCAACTAGTACCCCAAAGTCATCCCAGGCATGCTAGAAATGAACCACAGAGGTAGGGAAGGATTCTGCACATTCTTTTCACTAAGCCCAGACTTTTAACCCCAAATTCTTACAATTCATACTTAAAAAAAAAAAAAACAGCTCTTATGTATAGCTTGGAGAAAAAAAATGTATCTTACTCATCCTGGAACCAGTAGTACGTGACACTTTATAGGCATTTAATCAGTTTTAACCTTATAAATGGACAAATCATCTATGAAATATGAGAAGTGAAACATTAGGAGAGGAAAAGAAATCAGTCATAAGTAGAGAAGAAAAAGGGAGAGAGAGAGATGCAAGGGCATGTAAATATGACTTAGAGCGGTATAAATAAAATCTAATGCAAGTATTAAGTAGCTCTTACCCCTGCTCCTTTTGAGTTATAAGACATTAGAGATTTCTCATGAAGAGGTGCTTGCAACCTTGGAGGGAGGTCTCCATCTTATCTTGCAGTTTTCAAGGCCCCAGGGAGCTTCAGTGCACAAAGGAAAATTGCCAAATAAGGAAAGGTCAATATTGACCTAGAGATATGTTTATTTTTCCTTCTGCCTGGAAATTGGTCCAATTGAGTTTAATTCATGGGTGAGCATAAAGCTTTGAGAATTACTTCAAATAAACAG
This sequence comes from Peromyscus nudipes, assembly GCA_902168325.1. Classification (NCBI taxonomy): domain Eukaryota; kingdom Metazoa; phylum Chordata; class Mammalia; order Rodentia; family Cricetidae; genus Peromyscus; species Peromyscus nudipes. Next base: position 58,046 of record CABHPH010157227.1, on the reverse strand, counting down.
CTTAGATTGAATGATAACTACCTTAATGCAAATACCAACAGAATAAAAGTAGCTTTATTTCTTCAATTCCTCTACCCCTGCAGCACCAGGGACAGCGGATTAAAATACTCTTCATTTTCTATTTTATACTCACTGTCTCTAAATCAGCACATACATCTGATCACATTTCTTAGTCTCTACAAAGAGATTTGAGTGACATGCTGTACTTGAAGCTTCTGTTTCATTACCAAAAATGTTCTAATGTGCCCTGAATTACTTCTAAAATCTCTTCTTGTTCTAACATTTTTGATAGGTCACCAGGCAATGGATGGGGAACTGTATTGAGAGCTGTGAATCCAGCAGTGAATGGAGACCAGACTCTGGGTCTGTATGATGCTGAAAGTAGCTGGATGTTATGGCAAGCACCATGGAGCTTGAAAGGCCCTAACATAGCTGGGGATTGGTTCACAGCACAATGGGACAGTGATGAAGGTCAGGTCATGGAGCCAGAAGACAGGCAGGAGCTCGTGTCAACTGATGAGGTCTGTATCCTCCATCCTGTACTCCTGTTCCCCAGACTTCATCATACTTTTGGTTGACTCTATATGTGGTTTTTAAGCATGGCATCACTGCAGCTGGGAGCACAGGTCTGTGTTTCAGCTTTGTTACTGTTTAGCAATGCGAACTAGAAAAAATCTAACTGCCTTGTGCCTCTGTTTCTTCATGGACACAGTCATAGGTCATAGAATCACTCTACTGACTCTATGTATTCTTCTATGTCAAATTCGTACAGTACTGCCTGGCATCTGGAAAGAAAAAGCTATTGGCTAGCTTTATGTCTGTGAACCCCTGGAAATAACATGTGTCTTAAAGAGTTAGCACCATTCATGTAAATTAAGGATGTGTAGAAGCTCATACCCTGCCACTTACTGCAAGGCTTCTGAACACAGGTTCTGTGGCCAATAGTCTATTTGTTTGTTTCGTTTTGTGTAGATGTGTTTGTGTGTGTACCCACATGTGTGTGTGGGACAAGCATTGACATTAGCTGTCTTTCTTAATCACTTCTCTATTTTATGGTTGAGATAAGTTCACTCCTTGAACTTGGGCTCACTGCACTGGCTACAAGAGTCTTTCTATCTCTGTCCCCCAGTACTACAGTTACAGATGTGGTTATCTTTTACGTGGATATGGAGGATCTGAACTCACGGCCTCATTCTTGTGTGGCAAGCACTTTGTCGACTAAGTCATGTCCTCAGACCCAGTTACTTATATGTTAAAAGATAACAGGATGTGATTAGAAAATGAACCTTAATGAACCTCATCAGCTTTATGATCAAAAATGCTTGAGCATTACCCTAAGAAATAGTGTATGTGAAATCCAGGCATGATAGCTCACAGCTATGGTCCCAGCATGAAGAAGACTGAGACAGAAGAATTTCCCTATGTTCCAGGTCAGCCTGGGCTATAGCATGAGGCCTTGTCTCATCCCTCCCCAAAATAAAACAAAACAAAAACAAAAACAAAAAATAGATAAAGAAATAATGTATGAGTAATCACATTATTATGGTGTAATTTATATTGGACACAAGAAAATGTATGTTTAAATTTTAAATTATTCAACTCTTAACTTCCTAAAACAAGACATTCATGGAGAAAAATCCTTGTAAGCAATGAAGAGACATGGAAATCTTTCAGGACTGATGTGCACAGACATATCTTTAAAATTCATGTTAACATCAACTCCCTTATTAAGAGGTACTTGCTAAGCCAAAGGATGGCTAATTCAGCTTTTGACTGCAATATTTTGAGTGAAACAACTTGCATTCTTTAGAGTTGAGGCCACCACAGGAAATTTAGACAGGTCATTATTTTGATCTGGAATACCCATTAATCACTCTTCTCTAAACTTGTACTTTACTTCAGATTTCAATGGAGCAGTGATTCCTAGGGAAGCCATTATGATGTAGCTGGAGAGATTATCTTATTGTTAACACATCATGATGTACATGTATGTGCCTTCCAAATTTACTGTACTTGCCATTATACATTTGTTTTTGTGACCACTTGGTTAATATTTATCACATTCAACTGTAAGAAATGTGAGTAAAGGGAAATGTCTAATTTTACCATTGCCATCAATATTTTATGCAAAGCTCACCACATAACAGGCTCTGGAAATGTTATTTGAATACATGAGTAAATAACTGAAACTTTTTAAGTTATTAATATTTTCTCATTGTACATGAAGGGTGTTTTGCTTGCAAATATGTCTGTGCACCATGTGTATGCTTGGTACTGACAGATACCAGAGATGGTGTTGGAAGCCCTGAAACTGGAGTTATAGATGGTTTTGAGCTGCTATGCTGGAAATTGAATCTGGTTCCTCTGAAAGAGCAGCCAACACTCTTAACCACTGAACCATCTCTCCAGCTTGAAACATTTTTAAAGCACTCTATTTCATCTGCATTGTGGCTATAACTAGGTAGAAGAGAAGGTAAGTCATTTAAAATGGGGCATTATATTTTGTGTTTATAATTTTTCTCTTAGTAATACGGACTTGATATATGTACTAACATTTCCTGGCTTTGGGGTCCAGAGCTATCACTAATCTATAGGATTCTGGTGAAATTAAATAACACATTAGATGATAAAAAGGCAGTAGGCAAGCTCTATGGTAATAACAAATGTTAAACCATTTACTCTTGTGAGTTCAGCAGATACAGAATGTCACAGAAAGCCTTCTTCCATCAAATAATATGGGATTTTTTTGAGCTTTTGAAGCACATATGTCCAGATTACAGAAGCTGTCACAACACACTCACATCCATGCACACAACAGTTGCAATGATTACACACTGTGGTTTTTAAAATGTAGGTTTTGCAGTTCTCTGGGGGTGTATCTTGGTGTGTCTGGAAGCAACGTGATAGTGACGAAGTGTGATGGGTTTGGATTCTAACTCTTGGTAGTATAATTCCAACCCTACTATTGACCGCCTTGATAACCTTAGCTAAACCATTTGTTCTCCTCCATTTTCCATGTTGGAAATAGAGGTGATCCTATCCTCCTATAATGTTGTTGCAAAAATTCATGAGGGTGGTAAATTCCTACCTTAAAACAAGAATAAAGGCTTGATGTCAATAGCCTGAAAGAATAAAGACCTCAACTCAAGAGCAAATTAAACCCAAAGCAGACACAAGAAAAGGAGTAATCAAGAGCAGCATAGAAAGATTAAGTTCAGAACATAAACTTAGTAGAGAAAAGTCAGTAAAACAAACACAGCTTCTCTGAAATGCTCAATAAGACTGAGAAGCTATTACTAAGAGAAGAAGAGGAGAAGGAGGAGGTGAAGGAGGAGGAGGAGGAAGAGGAGGAGGGGAGGAAGGGAGGGTGCATGAGAGAGACCGTAAATTAAAACAATCAGGAATGAAAGACAGGATAACATCAAAAAACATCTAACAAATAAATATAAATAAGGAGATTATTAATGACAAAAGATGTCTCTTAAAGAAAAACCCTAAGCTAGGTAGATTCCCTAGTGCCAAAGAATCTTTGAGGGGGAATTTACATAAAATCTTCACAAGTTTTTCAAAAAGTAGAGAATATTTCCCAACTGATTTTTGAGACTGGCATACCTTTTTACAAAAGCCAGGAAAAGTTAACATGAAAAAAAAAAAAAAAAAAAACCACTTACCAATTATATATCTTACACCTAGAAATGGTAGAATCTTCACCAAAATACTAGCCAACTAAGTCTGGTAACATGTAAGGAGAACCATACACCATGTGGTACAGGATTGATAACCAGAGTATATACAGAACGGCAATCCAAGTGTAAATGGGCAAAGAAATGACATTAGCATTTCTTTAGAGAAGGGCTCCACATCATTTCCACTCACATTCTGCACCTGCCTGGACCCCATCCTAGAGGACTGAGACAGGGCCTAGTGCAGCAGGAGAAGCATTTAGCAAGGTCAGCCTCAGAGTAACTATCAGCCTATCACATGGCTTTCTTCAAAGCAGAAAATCTGCACTCTGAGGCCTGAAGGATCTGCTCAGCCTCAGGGTCACTGCTGTTTGATTAGGCTCGTCTTTGACTTCTATATGGCCACACTATTATTCTGTCCTAGAAGAGCAGAAACCCTCTCATCCTCAGCACTTAGTATCCTTGAGGTATTTCTTCCTTTTATCTCATATGGAATATGCAAACTTAGATTTTAAAAAGTGTGTGTGTGTGTGTTTTATGTCATTTTTACATAAGGCATTTCCTCTCTGTGAGGTTAATGAAGGACATTATTTTTCTCCCTAAATACTCTGCGTGCTTTGTGCACCACAGTGAAAAGAACCAGCTCCCTCCCTGTCTGATTAAAGTGCATGCACATTGCATGTCCTGTCATTAATTACGCTTCTTGATTCACAGTAGCCATGTGTTGACAGTATTTTCCCTTTATGCTCAGCAGAGAAGCCTGGGTGGTTGGAGGAAGGAAAGGAACACCAAGCAGTTTGGCTACACTAGGATTAGTGAACTAGGTGACATGACAGGACAAAGGATTGACCCACATCCCCAAATGGCCAAGTGTTCAGAATGGTATTGTATTTGTAGGATGAGGGATCCCAACCACATTTAACCCCTATTCTCCCCAAGCAAGATATCTGTTTTCCCGAGGCCAAGAAAAGAATGATCATTGGAGTTGCAAATCTGTTTGCACCTTGCAAGTATCTTTCTGATTCCTGACTACACCATGGCAAGACACAGCTTTGTGCACGCATTGAATGCATACAAGGCACTTTCCTAAGCAGTGTGTTTATTTCTGTTGCTCATGAGGAATATGAGGCTGAGACATGTAGTTTGCTCATGGTGGTGAGGTTGGGACATATGTGTGTGTGCATGTGTATATGTGTGAATGTGTGTGTATATGTGTGTGCATGAATATGTGTGTGCATGCATGTGTGCATACATATGTATATGTATATGTGTGTGCATGTATGTGTGTATGTGTGTGCATACATGTGTATGTGTGTCTGTGTATGAGTGTGTGGGTAAGTGTGTGCATGTGTTCAGGTCAGAGGACAATCCCTTGGGTGTTGCTGTTTAGACACCATCCACTGTTTTCTCTTATCAGCCTGGAGCTCTCCACATAGGCTAGGCTGGCTTGCCAGCGAGCCCCAGATATCCACCTGTCTTACCTTTCCAGTGCTAGGATTATGAGCTGTGCCTCAATGCTTGGCTTTTTATATGTGGGCTCTAGAGCTCAAACTCAGATCCTCATGCTTTCTTGACAAGCAGTGAGGTATCACCCCATCTCTGGTACATATGTGTCTTAACTCTAGTTCTCTTAAATCAATATTAAGTTACAGGGGAAATTTAAGTATTCATATGCATCATGCAAAGTGGTAGTAGACACTGTGTATACTATACCTCATTTAAACATCAGTCTTGTGAATAGATGTTTCCCTTTTTCCCAGATGGAGTTAAGGCTCAGAGAAGTCAGGCTCCTGCATACAGGAGAGCTGAAAGCTGAACTCAGTTCTGTCTGGGACCAGCACTCCATCTTTACTGCACCGCTACTGTTCTTTGTCCAGTGCTGGTTGGTTATACCTAGGAGACTCTCCCTCTCCTTGAGGTCCCAGATGATGCAATTATTGAAACCTGTTACAAGAGCATCTCTCCAAAGCACCCCACTGTGTGGAGCATATCACCCTGAGTACCCTTCAGGGCACAGCCCTCGTGGCAAGTCGATGCCCCAGTCATTGCCCATTAGCAATGAATGGGTCCCTGACCTCTGTCTGCTTCTATTTGGTTCTAAGTCGCTGGATGGCTACCCTTGCTTTCTCCTTTCCTAACCAGAAGGAATCTGCCCACCATCTTCTCTTCAATCTCCCTTCTGGCTTTAATTAAGTCCTTGGTTAAACTCTCCTCAGCCAATCCCAGTAATATGGTTTCTAAGGCCCAGTGAAATATTAAAATGTTTCTTCCAGAAAAAATGATTAAGAATTCCAAAATGACAACTGCAAAACATTACATTGAGCACGGGGCTCTCCTGATTGTGTGACCCTGTGTAACAACACAGGTCACATCCCCCTTGAACCAGGCTGGTGTCTGGCATTATTTGGGCTGAAATTTTGGAATGGCCATATTGTTACTGCTGATTTCTTTCTGTTTCATGCAGCACCTCCCTGCTCTACCCTGAGCAGGCTAGCCTTCCTCCAGTGCTGCTAGGACTGGGGCTCTGTCTGTTGACTCCTGTTCCTTTTGCTGTCCTTTCTCTAATACCCCGGGCTGCAGCAGACTGCTTCCTTCCCCCCCCACCCCCCATCTCGCCATCAGTGCTTGAACTCTGACTCTTAGACATCTCACCCACTCAGTTCTCCAGTCAGAGACCTTGCAATGCACATGACTGAGTGTGTTTGGCAAAGCATTTGTTTATAACAATTTCTGGCATCCGCAGTGATTTTTGCTTTTTATTAAATATATATCTGCATTCTTTAGTTGGCTTTTCAACTTGTCCTGGGCTTCTTGAGGGAAATTTCAGGATTTTTCTTGCCAAGTAATACCAGAAAACTTCATATTGATGTTATAAAAGCCAGCAGCGTCATCATAACCCACTTCCTTTGCTGGAGCAATTTTACGAAGCACACATCACAACACTGCTCAGTGCAGTAAGCCACACCCTCCTCCCCCCTCCTTCAGTGTAATTGGTAACAGCAGAGCGAAGTATGCAAGTCACTTCCAAGTGGAAAAGAGTCACTCCAAAGCATTCCATTGTGAAATCCTGGAGCACGGACATGGGTTCACAGTGCTGATAACAGGGAAGAAATTCAGAAACATCAAGAGGAGGGGAGAAATTGTTCCAATGGGAAAGACAGCAGACAGAAGTTCAAAGGGCCATAGGTCAAAACAGGTTACAGATTCTCGACATTTGGAGTCTCCTAAAACAATACTAGTTAGTAACAGTAATAATTGGTTAGGCCTTTGCCATCAGTTCACTATGTATTTACCACACTGTCTCAACATTCTCATGAAAGTGGGTATTACTGTCCTCATTTTACAGACAAGGAACACAATGCTCAGAGGTGTGAAAAACCCAGACCCAATCCTAAGTCTTGTAAGTCAAAGCTTCATCTGTGTATCCTCCCTTCAGAGGGCCTGTGGATCCCCTGTACCTGTGGTCACAGAGGATTGGATAAGTCCTGGACACCTGTCACAGAGAAGCTCCCTCATTGGATGGATACCAGACTAATTTATGTGGAAAGGCTCTGAAATGTGACTTGAGCCGATTTTGGTTCTTTCCCATAGCTTATCTATCTGGTAACATTGTGATCCATTAGCTTCAGAAGCCGAGCCAAAGGGGGGGTAGGCAGACTCCATACAGGAGTGACCACTGAGGGAGTCATGTGCCGATGAAAATACCGAAGAATAAAGGTAGTGATACAGGAAGCTAGAATATAGAGAGATCAAGAGAAAGTGAGTGAGGAATTAGAGAGACACAGAGAATCATGGCAGATGAAGAGAGAGGGTGGGGTCAGTGACAGAGACACAGAGTTCAAGAGAATGGTGCGTAGGGCCAGCCACTGTAGCTCCTAACAGGATCCTGGATATACTGGGGCACACACCCTTGAGTGATGTGTCTGTTACCTCACAGCAAGCCTTTCCACTCAGAAGTGACTGGGCCTCATGCAATCCCTTAAATTTTAACCATCAAATGCCAAATTCAGCTTGCCTCCTGATCATGTGACACCCCTCCATTTGTAACAATGTCAGCATCTACTGTGTGTTGTGAAGAGAACTGACAAGCCACCATACCCATTCTAAGACCTGAATTTCAATGCCATTTTGTTTGACTGATGTTTAGAGTAGAGGACCTTGGACACCTTCTTAAACTTGAGCTTTGTTGTCATATCTGTTCTGACTGCACATGTCAGAAAAAAAACCCTCCTAAGGGTACATACTGCATGTGTGGAAGGAACTAAACAACAGAAAGGCTATGGCAGCAAAATTGCCTTCTAAATATTTATATTTATCCCCATAGACCTGGGATTCTCTCTACTTTGGTCAGAGAAGCTCCTTTCTGAAGTAGACAGCAATCAATGTGGAGACTCATAACTACTCAGTGTGCTGAACAGAGACTGAGCACCATGCCAAAGCTCAGAGACCATCACAGAAGAGGAGGTGGAAATACTGTAAGCAGAATGATGGGGACAAGTGCTGTGAAATATTGTCTGGACATGCCAGGTCTAATTGCACTCATAAACTCATACCAGCTGTGCCTCCCTGCACAAGACCTGTACAAGATCGAGCCAGCCAAAATTCCCACAGAGATGCAGGAGAAGATCTTCAGTCTCACCCTTTACTGAGGGTGTTAGCAGTTGATAGCTACCTAGAAAGGGGGAGTCATTTTTCTTGGAGGATATGACCACTGGTAGGTAGCCAATACTCCAGTGGGTGCCCCTGACTCATGCACTTATGGACAGCACTAATTGAACTCAGTACATTAGTTTTTAAAAACATGAAGTCATGTTCAAGAGATGTTGGGTTGTTGGAAGATGGGGGAAGTTGGAGGGGGGGAATGAGGACTAGGGGGTGTATATAATTGTATTCCATCTAGACATATATGAAAGTCTCAAAGGATAAAAGACAAATAAAAAAATAAGAAAATGATGGCAAGAAACTAACTGAAGGTTTGAAAAGACAGGCAGGGATCTCACATCTGAGAGAAGACGTTGTGGAATATTCCTTTATGGTTGTGTGTGTGTGTGTGTGTGT
>CABHPH010157227.1:0-49205 GCA_902168325.1 Peromyscus nudipes | reverse complement strand
TGTGTGTGTGTGTGTGTGTGTGTGTGTGTGTGTGTGTGTGTGAGCTGGTGGCCCAAAGAAAAATCTGTTTACAAGAAGACTTGTCCCACAGTCCCAAGAACTTGTGGGTAATGGTGTGAACAGCAGAGGAGCTAGGGTGTGGGCTCTGCTGAATTAGCAGATTCTAATGCATGTATCACAGCAGGCTGGGCTGGTAGGCTTTATTTAGGTAAAACTCCCATTGAGCCCTGGCTTCCAGCGCTCTGTATTATTCAGAGCTTCAGAATGTTGGCCTGCAGTTCCATGAGTCATGCTGATGAAATTCCAAGAGTCGAGGACATTCTTAAAATTAGCTTGGAGACAACAACTGGCTCTGCCTCTGCCCTGGCGGCACCTTTTTGAGGTTATTTCAGTTTGACTCTCCTTCAAGGAGACCTAGAATGGCCGAGTTCTGCTTGTCCTCTGGCCAGCGGACCCCCAGACTCTGCCCAATCCCGAGCCTCTCTGAACTTGCAGGGAAGCAATAAAAGATAGGGACACTCACCCTCAGGCCTGCCTCTTCCACAGTTCTCCTTGTGATTCCAAGAGAAAATGGAACACTCTCAGCAGCCCTGAGGCTAGGGGCGCACTGGGCTGGGTTGACCACTAGACAAAGATTGAGTGTGACCAACTTAGTTCTCTGACTGCACAGGCCCACTCTGTGCCTTTTGACCAAGTCTCCTCTGGGGCAGGAAATCAAAGCTGACATGGACTTTGCAGTCAGAACATTTCCATCAGGATGAGATTTTATGTAGATGAACAATTTCCCCACTGTTCTCTGTATAACAGAGGGGTCTGTTAAAATCTGCAGCTACAGTTCGGTACCCATTTTTTTTTATTTGCTCTGATGGAGAACTTGTTGTCTTCAGTGTCTCCATTCCTTCTCCATAGCCACATGCTGTGCCTTGGATATGTATAACTGGGATTCCTTTGAACAAATCTAAATGAGTTACCCGGGAACCAGGTAGCTTGCCTGAAGCTTTAAGTAAGACTGTGAGTGCCCAGGCGGTAAGATACCCCAAAGGATTGAAATACCCCTGTGCCTTCCCATCAATATGGCTATATTCATTGTCATTCCTTGAACACAATTCTATCACATGCAAAGCAAATGCCTCACCATGCTGGGTACAGAGAATATTAATATGATTATTAGGTACTAACACTGAGAATTCAGATTTTTATATGAGAATACTGATAAACCACCATTTATATGTGCTTTTAGAATCAAATGCAAAGTATGAGTTACAGAAAGAAGGTGTGGAAATGTAGGGATGTGGCCAAGCTCCAGGGTAAAGGTGAAAGTATTCATTAGTAATTAGGAAAACAAAGCAAAATCTATCCTGGCTTCGGTAAATGGTGTGCTGAAAAGTGCAACTTACATAATGGCAGAATTCAATTTATTATTGACTCTTCCTGCACCCCACTCTCTCATTCTGCTATTTCAGACCCATTGTGATTATATCCATGGGCGACCAGAGGGTAAGGGGATTGAACAGTTTTTAACTGGATCTTAGCCTTTGGCTAAAGAAAGCACCCCAGAGAGGCCCAGAGCAGGACTCTTCTCTTGGGGCCATGCCTAGGGTTCCTCGGACATCCCTTTTTAGGACTTCTGTCTCACAGTTCCCTTGACCCTGACAGATGTGTTCCTATTCCTGGTGCCACTTGTAGCACTGAGAAGCCGAGTATCTCCAGTCTTCCTGTCAGAACCCCCCCACTCCTTCAGCAGGCACTTGCAGACAAGATCTAAGATAACCCTGTCACATAACGGTTCCTCTCTGGTGTTCTGTCCTTCTAGTGCATGGGAAATGGCTGCATCCTTGACAGTGAAAAAAAATTCTAGGTGTGCAGTCCAAACCCACCCAGCACTCTCCCCTGGCTCTTTCACCTTCTCACTGTCCCTTAGGAGCATAGCCAGAACCCAGTGCTGGTCTACTTTCACAAGCGTGCTTCAGGCTTCTCTGAGCTCCACCTGTAAGGAGTGTCTCGGTACCGTCACCTCTCCTCTCTAGAGAGAGCAGTAATAACTCCAGTCCTTGCTTTCTATTCTTGATCTGGCTGAAGGCAAGACTGAAGATACACAGGCCCCCTTCCAGCATCTCAGGGTATGCTTTTATTTTTGAATCAATATTTATTATACTAGAGTCTGAGATAAACCAGGGACAAAAAAGAATCTCATTTCAAACATCTTAATGTTCACTATTGTGGTAGGACCTCAGATTGAGAATAGGGTGTCCCAAGAGATGGCGAAATGAACTATGTCCTGTGAGTGAGCTAGATCCAGTCTACAGTACTCTGTAAGTAAGCCTCTGAGCTTACTGCTCACATTCCGGGTGAAATTTTTTCTTTTCTTTTTTATCTCAGAGTTTACTGTACTGTGATCAACACTTGAGCTAGGAATGCAAAGTTGTATCTATCCATTTTCTCAGTATTGTTGAGAGAAGACAGGTTCACAGAGGATCCATGTTTCTTCACACAGAAATTTTTTTCATCTACAAACAAGATGGTATTCCACTGACCCAGAGACTGTACACACACTGGATTCATGCTGTGTCACAAAAAGCATTGAGGATGGTTGTGAGTCTATTGCAGTTTGTTTTTTCATAATTCACAGGAGAGAAGCGTTAACTCAGGATTCCTGGCCCTCCAGCACATCACTGGTCTTTTGTCACCCCCATATAAAGCCATGCCCAGGGTCCCAGCAGTCCAGCTCTGAGCCCTGCGTGGGATGTAAAATCTGAGTCACATGGTGGTGACTCACTAGCTTGAGACCACACAGTGAGTCAGACAAGAAAGGCCCAGGGACACTCTTTTAAAAATCTAAGCTGTCCTAACTGTCTCTTAGAGAACCACCCTTGAAGCAGAGAAGGCTCCGTGGTAAATGGGTGGGAAGACTTGTCAATATCCCATCCCTCAGCCTGGAATAATGACATGTATCTGAAATCTTAGAGCTTTTTGCAATAGATTCTAATGTTGCTTTGCAATTCTTGACCCTGTTTACTGACAACGAATTCATTATTTCCTTACATCCACTGGTGGCCCCTGCTGACCGAGCCCTGTTCATTACTATTCACCAGGGGCTCAGGCTTCAGCACTTATGAAACCCCAAGCACAGTCAGTCTCAACAGCAAAGGTAACACAGAAAGGACAGGACACAGACTTGGTTAACACAGTTCCATTTGATGAGGTCTTGAGAAAATAGTTTATACCATTAAAAAAAAATAAAAATAGAAATAAAAGTGCACTTAAAAGATTGCATAGAAGATCAGCGAGGTACTATTTGTAAATAATAAGGGATGGAGGATGTGTTTTTATCATTGAGCACATATATTATTCTTTAAAGACTTGCATGACGCCTGGAGAGAGAGCATTCACCCACTAGAGACAGGCTGAGGACCCTGTGCTTCCATCAGCTACAGCCTGACTGAAGAGGCTTTTCTGGCTTTGTCTCCTCCTGGGCATGAAAAAGATGAGGCAGGAGGTAGCAGATGCTCTATTGATAATGTATTTTATGATCTTGGTCCAATCACATCTGCTTCCTGAGCTTGAGTTTCCTCACCGATGTGCTGAGTGGGCTGATGTGAGCTCTACATCTCAGTGTGCAGATGAGCAGTGTGGGGCATGAACTTGGAATTCAGATCCTGGGGCTCCTCTGTCAGGTAGAGAGCCCTAGTTCTGGGTGCATTTTACAACCTTCCCTGAAAGTTTTGCAAACTTCATGAATATGAGGGTGCCTTTTTTTTTTTTTTTTTTTTTTTTGGTTTTTCGAGACAGGGTTTCTCCGTGTAGCTTTGCGCCTTTCCTGGAGCTCACTTGGTAGCCCAGGCTGGCCTTGAACTCACAGAGATCCGCCTGCCTCTGCCTCCCGAGTGCTGGGATTAAAGGTGTGCGCCACCAACGCCCGGCCGAGGGTGCCTTTTACGGCAATTAGTTTTAAGACACTTTCACATAAGTGAGATGCATTTTATGCTGTTAGTTTGAAAAACAGAACTGAAAACTACCTATGAATGTAGTAAAATTTTGAAATGTATTAATTTTCTATCACATTTATAGTTTTATATTCTATCAGCTTTACAATACACAGTACTAAACACTCTACGAGCATGGCCATGCTCTATTAATTTCAGAACAGTATGTAAGTTTGAGAAATGCTGTTATATATAGGTAGGAAGCCACGCTATTTATTAATAATCTAGACAGTATTTGACATTCTTTGCATTAATGTATTATAATCCATTGCTTTCTGGACATGTAGCTTAGAAGTTCTCTGTAAATTCCTACCTCATGACTAATAATTTATCATCATTCTAATTGGAGACCTTTTGGCCAGTTGGCTAGACACTGGGCCCTTTGCTTATACTTTAAATCTTAAAAGGAATCTTGGCTGTGCAAGAACCATGGCTTCAGGAAATCCTGGCCCTGCTTCTGCTCCCCAAAGGGACACTGCATCCACTGATTTGTGAGAAGGCTGGAAGAGTCTATCAGGAGGGAGAAGAAAGACTGAAGCCTGTTTACTAGGAGAGTTTAAATATAATATACACAGGTTGTCAGTTAAGAGGCAACTTAGTGAAAAGGAACTATGTATTCTTCTATGACTGAATCACGCACCAGAGGAAAAGGATCCGGCCAGCTGCCAGGCACACATAGGTCAGGGCCACAGGGCAGGTCACATGTCCAGATCTACTTCATTAGGGCCACAGGCTGTGCCAGCTGTAATACACAGCTGGAAGGGGAACATGTGTGTGAACTTAAATAGGTTTAAAATAAAACATACCAACCCTGTGAGGCTGAAAACTGTGGGCCTGTGTGTGGCTGAGGGTGGTGTGCAGGAGCTCGCTCTCTGTCCATTGGTGTATGGAATCATCCAGCCTTCAGCAGCAGCTACAATATCTGGGAAGAAATCAGCCGTCCTGATGCTTGGGTGTGGGATGTGGGTAAGCATTCCTGAGGCTTCTCATAAATGACTGGCATGGAGCTCTACGGGACTTGATCTCCTACCTTCCAGTCAGTCCAGGTTCCGTACCATAGAGAGAGGTTTGGGCTCTCCATGTTAACATGATTGCCTTTGCAATGCCTGTGATGTTCGGAGAGTAGAACCTAAGTCAGAGAACAAAGATGACCAGACAGCTAATCATTGGCCACTGTCTGGGGGTTTGGGCTTCTTTGGGTTCACAGTTGTTTACTCTGGTGGTAAATGACCTGAAAACAAGCACCTGGTTCTCTTCACAGACAATGGAGCACTCAACTGCCGTCTCTATATCATTCAAACTCATCTCAGGGCAGTGGAGTCTATCACTGGGAACCTTCCTTCCATAGAGTCCCTGCCCTCTACAGATGTCCTCTTGTTTCCTGGGTGACAGCTGATGTTTATCTATAGAACTGGAGGAAAGACCTGGGGTTGACTCCAGGGAATTCCCTTCAGGGCATTCCTCGATTCCTCGATTCTTTCGTGACTCTGCCAAGCAGGCTGTGGAGAGGGCAGCTGCAAAGTGGGCCGCATGGCCGCAGTGTGTCCTCACACTCCTGCCGCGGGGTGTCACGGTAGCAGTGCAGAGCGGGAAGAATGCCCATTATGGAACACGAACGGTGGGTTTGAATCCTAACTCTGCATCTGACCAGCTATGCAGCCCTACACCTACACGAAGCCTTTCACCTCTCGGAGCTTCGCTTTTCTCATGTGTAAAGTGAACTTGAAAACCCTGCATCCTGGGGTTGTTGAAGGATTAGTGCTAGGGTTTGTAACGTGCCTGGTGCCTGGAAGTGATTGCTCTGCTACAGGATGGGAAGTGGATTTCAAAGCCTGCTTCACAGATCTGTCCGCGTACCCCTCCCATCCCAGCCTGCCAGGCACTGTCTTGGTCACTTGATTATAAAGATGATCAAAACACTTTGGCTCCTGCTACCACCACGCCAAGAGCTCAGCCCAGGGACCACCTAGTTTCCTTCTCAGTGGCGCAGACCATGTGGATTTCTTACTGCCTCTGCGCAGAGGCCCATTCTGGATGCTCACACTCAGAAGATGATGGGAACAGAAGGAGCCGGAAATCTGTCAGTGGGAATGTGAAAATGCAGTGTTGGCTGAATAGCTCTGGCAAATATTCTCAGAACATTCCTCCGCTGCTCTTAGGGTGAAGAGGAAGAACATTCACCCCAGCTTGTAGGGTGGGGAAATCTGCTCATTAGGGGGGTATTGTGTGCAGTGGGATCAGCCCTTCAGAGCCTGGGTGCTAACGAGCTGAGGCCAGCTCTTCCCAGCATTCAGAACCAGGTTCTAGAGCTCAACTCTTAGATTTTTCTGCCCTGCTCTTTTAATGAAAAGCATGTTTCCTATTCCAGTATTTATCTGTAAGCCGAAGAGGAACAATCCCCTGTGTCAGGGACACAGCTTACTGAAACTTCATTCACTAGCTATTAAGCTGAGAAACAGTAGTAACCCTAATGGGCATGTCTAGTCAGTCTTTTCTACAAGCGCCTGATCTTTACTCCTTTTCTTTTGCTTCATTATTGACAGTGAGGATCTATTGCATAAGTCAAGTACATTTCACTCACTGACACTCAGGGTAAGACAATAAAAGCATCTCTAAGAATTTAAAACAGTGAGAACACTATACTAGAAAAATGACCAAAGAAAAGATGGAAGATAACGAAACCAAACAGGAAGTGATGAAACATCTCAAAATTAACCTCAGCAAGAGGCTCCAGGCACCTGCAGCTCAGAGGAGAAAGAGAGGAGGTGATGTTCCCAACTGAAAGTGCTAGGCTCACTGACTGAAACCAGACTGTGGGTGACGTGGCTGTAGGCACCAAGACCTACAGAGGAGAAGTGGCACCTGCCAGGTGCAGGAAACGAAAGGAACACCCCTTTTCTTGCTTCCTCCCATCCTACACTCCCCTCCAGCACTTCCCACTGACCAGCCCAGACAGAAACCATGTGACACAGGAAATGCAGCTGCAGCCCCTGGTGTGCACGATAAAGCAGGAGAGCATGGGGCTATTTCTAAGGCAAGCCCATTCACATTCTGTTATTTGTCTACCCATGATCACATTCTCAAATAGAATATACTATGTTGTCAAACACTAGGTGAAGCCAGGGGAACCCTGCAGAAGAGGGAGAGAAAGGATTGTAGGAGCAAGCCGGGTCCAGGATATCATGAAAACACAGCCCACAGAATCTGTTAAGCAGGGCTCCTAGAGGCTCACAAAGACGGAAGTGACACAGACCCTGGGTAAAGCTGAGCTAGGTCCTCTGCAATTATGTTACAGTTGTGTAGTTTGTTGTTCTTGTGGGACTCCCAACAATGGGAGTGGGGGGGTGTCTGACTCTTTTGCCTACTCTTGGGACCCTTTTCCTCCATTGGGTTGCCACATCCAGCCATGATATGAGGGTTTGTGCCCAGTCTTATTGAATCTTGTTATGCCATGTTCAGTTGATATCACCGGAGGCCTGCTGGTTTTTTTTTTTTTTTTTTTTTGAAGGGTGATAGAGAAGGAGTGGATCTGGGTGAGAGAGAAAGTAGCAGGAGGGACTGGGATGAGTGGAGGTAGGGGAAACTGTGGTAGGGATGTAATGTATGAGACAATAAATAATTATATATACATATAGTCTTTTTTAAAATTAAGAGACTGGGGTTTGGAAGACAGCAATATATATCACAATTTGATATCCTTCCTAATCTAAGCTCTGCCTGAGTTTTAAACACTCAACCCTCCTCCCCACCTTTTGACAGGAAAGCTGGGAGGCTTTAAGTTAAGGAAGATCAATCTTGGAATCATATCAAAGGGCTTTAATTTGACTTTTGAAAGCCACAATTAATGAGAAGCATATTTGATGCAAAGAGCCAATAGCTAAACAGTACAAGCCTTTGGGCTACTGGAGTTTGATGGCCAATCATCTTTGGAAAATAAGCAAGGATCCCATCAGGGAACCTGCTGTAGTTTGGCAACATGGACAGGGTGCCACGGGGTCAGCTCTGAGTCTGGTAAAGATGTCTGCAGTCCTGGGGAGATGTGTAACATGAATTGCTAAATGGTCTTATTAATAAAAAAAATCCCAGAGCCAGATATGGGTAAAAACCTGAGAGATCAGAGGAATAGGAAAAGCCACAGCCAACCTCACCTTACAGATGCCTCAGTTTCCAAAGAGTCCTACTTCTTATATACCCATGCCTATATGCCTTTCTGTTCTGCCATGTCATTTCCTCTCTCTGCCCAGCTATATCACTTCCTGTCTGTCTGTACAGACCTCCAGACCTTTATGGTTAACTGGTATTGAAATTTAAGGAGTGCGCCACCATTCCTGACTCTATTCCCAGTGTGGCCTTGAACTCACAGAGATCTGGATGGTTCTCTGCCTCCTGAATGCTAGGATTAAAAGCATGTGCTACTATTGTCTGACTTCTATGTTTAATAGTGGCTGGCATTTTCCCTCTGATCCTCAGATAAGCTTTATTGGGATACACAGATAAAATATCACCACAGAGATGTGAACACTTTTCCAGTGGTCCTATCTGGCAACACTGCTCTGAAGTTCTTCCAAATGTATCAGTGGTCATGCAGCCACCAGAAGTCTCTGCCTGTGACAAGTCTTTTGTGACCTCCAGGTCAGGTTATCTGCAGTTTCCCTTCATCATTGCAATAGAATTCTGTGCTGTATTCATCATGGACTTCATGTTCTTGCTTGTCTGCCCCAGCTCCATGAGGGTAAGGCCTCGAGTATCCTCTGTGTGGACACATCATAGGATACATGGAAGATGCTACCATGGGAATTTGAGGAACGAGAGAGGGGAAGGGTCAGAGAGGAAACCAGGATATTCTTAACTGCATAGTGCAGTGGAAAGAATGTGCAGTCAGGAATCTACTGCAATTAGAATTGAACTCAGTGTCCTTCTCACATGATATGTAAATCCAAACAATCGCCTGACACCCAAGCTTCCGGTTTCTGCTTGATTAACTCGGAATCAATTCACTTCCTGGAAGGTTATTGTGCTTCTGAAAGAAGTAGCATTGCTTAACAATTAACATTTCCTCTCTCCTGTTGAGAGGAAACCACCCTAAAATGTAGGAGACAATCATCAGCATTAAGTATTATGATCAATATACCATGATTTTGAAGTAAGGTGATAGTATGAATTAAAATTCAGTATATGAGTAGAAGTCATTTTAGGTAATTTAAGATTGAAGGAATTTAACACAAATAAACAGAAGGAAAAAAGCTGTTAAAAAGTCTGGAAGAGTGAATGTTAAGGGCCATCACCAGCCTATTGAGTCCAAGGGATTCATTTCCCTGTAACTGTCAGACCCTGTCAGGAAGCTGCTACTGCTGCAGCCATTGCATTTCCAAATACTACCTCAAAACTTTAAGCCTCAATAGTATTGAGTGTTCTTTCTGTCTCTAAAGTCTTCATCTATAATAGATGATGTAGCAATAGTAACTACAATATAGAATGCTACCCACAAAGTCAGCACTTGCTAGACTACATCTCATTGCTGCTATGGTCAAACAACTTCCAAAGATATTATCATATTAGTCTTCATCTAAAGCTATTGCCTTACGTGGTAGCTATTGCTAGTATCCCCATTTTACAAATGAGGAAACCAAGTCTCAGAAAAGTTGTATAACTTCTTAAACACTAGTGAAGTCAGTAGAGTTGGTGAGGTTCTTTTGATTAATAAGAGGAACTGTCTGCTCTGTCCCTAAATGACCAGAATTATTTTGTTCATCATATTAACAGAAATACTAATCTCTTAAAATTGTGTGTAGCTGGGTGGTAGTGGTTCACACCTTTAATCCCCAGAACTCAGGAGGCAGAGGCAGATGGATCTCTGAGTTCCAGGCCAGCCTGGTCTACAGAGCTAGTTCCAGGACAGTCAAAGCTACACAGAGAAACCTTGTCTTAAAAAAACCAAAAATAAATAAATAAATAAATAAATAAATAAATAAATAAATAAATAAATAAATAAATATGTGGGACTTTATGTTTTAATGAAGGCTTTCTCATTAGAGCTTCTCAAGAGAACAATGTAGTGTATTCTTGCAGCCTTTGAGAGTATCAACTGTACCGCAGAAGAAGAGAAAGAAAATTAGATGTATGAAATTCACAAGCATAGATTGGAAGCTATAACATGCATATTAATGTATATACAAGACACAGAAGGACTAAAAGATAGACAGTATTCATGAAGTAGTTGTACACTGGATTTAAATGATATATAAAATACGTGAGATATGAGACACTAAATCATTTAGAGGCATTAACTGTCTAAACCATGAATAAGCGTCATTCATGAAGCCTGATTCAACCATAAATCAACGACATCCTTGCTGACTCCATGTCCTCTGCACAGTAAATGTAAACAAAGCCCCTGGCTGCCCTGTGGGATAACTGACAAGCTATAGCTGTTTCCTTAGCTATTGTTCAGATGTACTTCTCTCCAGGCTTACCAACAGAGAAAGCACACGCTCTTGGCCACCCTCTTTCCCTCTATGTGGTCCCTCTGTTTCAACTTTAACTCTGGTCCCATAACTAAACCATCAGCGAGGAAGGCCAACACAGCAGATGTTGTGTTGGCACTAAAGTAGAATGACTGTTCCTCTTTTACCACACCTTGGCTTAGAGTGCTAGTATACCCCTTGTCTTTCCTCCTTTCATCTCACTCAACCTTTTCAAAGTCCTTTTTTTTTTTTTTTTAATGGTACTGGTCCAACCCAAACCTTGTGCACACCAAGCAAGTACTCTAAAACTGAGTCTCACTGTACTTCCAGCCTCTCCGCATACTTTAAATTGATTTAACAATCCGTTTGAGTCAGGCACTGTGGTGTCCATCTGTAATTCCCACACTGAGAGGTAGAGGCAGGATGATCAGGCACTCCAGGCCATCCTTGGCTAAGTAGCCAGGATTTGAGGCCAGCCTAGATTACATAAAATAGTAATAATAATCCACACGACTTGAACAGTTTATTTTGGATAGCGAAGTTTTGTTGTTATTGTTTTACGGATTTGGGTAGGAATTACTAATTGTTTGGTAGTGACTTTGGTGGCCCCCTTTGTATCAAAGTAATTTCAGACTTGACAAATAAAAACAGGTAGGTATCTTGAGCTCATCTTTACAGAGAAGGAAATTTAAAGATGTAAAGGGCACCCACCTTGCCCCAAGTCACACAGCTCTTAAGTGAAATTACTAAGATTCACACAATTTCTCCGACTCAAAGCCTTGTTGTTTTTTCCCTCGACAAGATCGTTATGGGAAAATATATCAGTGAGTATTACACAAAGCTAAGTTTATTGTGGGGCTCTGAAGACAGGTTACAAGGAAGCATCCAAGGACACTCTGAGCAGCCGTTCCTCAGACAAAGACTTTGTTTTGATGGGACCACAGCCACTTGGCATGCCCATGCTGGGCACGTCATCGGTCAGATGGCAGCCACCCTCATCTGTTCCTCGTCAGTTCTGTAAACACTTGCTCCTATGGACAAGGATCCCCACTAGCAGATAAACTGAAGCTCAGGTGGTGAGGAGTTAAGTCCAGCAAAGGGGGACACCTGAGCTGAGAAAGCCTTGGTTGTCTTTACACCTTCCCAGTGCGGGACTCTCTGCCAGACATCAGCCTCAGAGTCCAGCCCGAGTGTTTGCTCTGGCTCTTTCAGCTGCTCACTTTTGGATCAACTCTAGATTGGTTTTAGTCTGCAGATTGCTTTCTCCAAATTAATGATTAATTCACCTAAGCACTTTCTAGTCTCTCTCCCATTCTCTTCCATCCTAGCTTTGAAACCACAAGCAAATAAAAACTTCTATCTGGAAAGCTTCTTAGGCTGTAGGCACAAGGTCATTAGAGAGAAGGCAGGTTCTCCAGGAAGGGGAAAACTGCAAGTCTCATTGCATGTGTGTCCCTTTAGCTGGTCTCTGAAGAGGCAATGGATAAGACTCAAGGGAGTCTTCCAAATAACCTTCAGGACTGTTTAATGCTTATGCAGGTTTTGACTGATTTTTGCCTTTGTTTCCATTTCTTCCATCCAGACTACATTCTTTGACTTTACACCTTGTCACCAGGCAAGAACAACATCACAATGACCACAACTCATGTTTATGAATTTCTGATCAGATTAACACGGAAACTAAGCACAAAACAATCCCTGTATTCGTCTTTCCTAATATTGTGTTGTTGTTGTTGTTTTCTGTATGGGTGTTTGTGTGTGGACAGATACTAATAGAGCCAACAAATCCAAATTCTCGATGCGGGAACAGCACAGTGCTCAAACACATGTGTAATGGAATGGTGAATAATTTGTACTTGGCTTCTCCTTATTACCCTGTATTGTTCAAATTCTTCTGATCACCTTTCAATTATAAACTACCATCTTTATATTTTGAAGAGAAATAGAGATGCTTGACAACTTCTTTATTCTTAGCAAGGATCCTTTTCTATTATAATCTCAGTTGAGCTTCCTCACATCTCCTGGAAGTTGGTTTTATATTTTTATTCTTTCTATTAATTGCTCAGTGAGACTGTTGTGTACAGTTTAGATTGACTGTTAATGAATGACAATATAGAGATGTGGCGTGTGTGTATACTTGTTAGTTTGGATTTGTGCATGTGTGCATGCATGTAGAGGTCCAATGTGGACACTGAGATTTCTTTCCTCAATTTCACTCCACTTTTATTCTTAGAGATAGGATCTCTCAGTGAATTTGAAGCTCATTGGTTCCCTTGGCTGGTCAATGAGCTTCAGGGATCTGTCTGTCTCTACCCTTCCAGCACTGGGATCATAAGATGAACCACATTACTGCCTTTTCATGTGGATGCTGGGTCATCACGCAGAAGCAGCAGGCACTTTCCCAACTGAGCTATCTCCATAGCCCCTGGATAGTTTTCCCCCCTCATTTATTTATTGTGTATATATGCATTTATTTTTTATCAAAGCACTGCTTTGCACTATGTCAAGGCTGCTTTCAACAGTGTGCTTCAGTTTCAGTCAGTAATTACTGTTTACATGACGGTGCTACAGAAGGAACAAGAATGAAAGCATTTTCCTCCAGGAACTCGGGATCCACAGTAGAGTTCTCGCCATTGGGTGCTCATTAGTCTCACTGAAGATGGGTCTTTAAACTCCTGCTGCCTGGGCCAAATTTCAGATGTTCTTTAACACTCTCCAGACCATTCACTGAGAGGCTAGGAAAATACCAGCTGATCTTCCGAGGAGATGGCCCATCTCAAAAGCATGCTCAGTTATAGCAGCTCATTGCCTGGCTTCCAGGAATCACTTCGTGGCATTTCACGGCTCTTTGTCACATGGATCTCTTCGCATGGATATCATCAGAATTTAAGACCATAAACAGCTTTCAGAATCTATCCTTGAGATGATCTGGATGCAATCTATCTTATGGTTGCATATGTGGTTGGAATGGTAGTATGGCAATTAGAATTCTAGAAGCCGTACTCTAAAGAGCTGAGTTTAGCCCTGCCTCAGGCTGTAAGAAACCATGGTTTGCGACAAGCTGCTTCTCATTTCTTATTTGTTTTTACGTCTGTAAAATAAGAGTCTAATTAAATACCTTAAAGTCCCTCCAGATTCTAATGCTTTAATTCTACAGAGCAAACAACTGTAAATGACTTTTTAAAAAAAGAAGAAAAGAAAAAAAAGTGGGTAGTTTGTGATAGATGATGGATTAAAAGCATTCCGGAATGTGGTGGCCTACAAGAACCATGGCTATGTAACAGGCCCTGAGACCTTAGCATAACTGACACCATGTTAGAGGCACCATTCTGACCTTAAAACCCAGCAGGCAGGCCCCAACAACTGCTGAAACAGGAACTTAGACCTAGTCCATGGTTCCAGGATCCAGGAAAGTCTAAATGTGCTCACCTTGCTGTTTGGCATCCTATAGTGCCTCACTAACTGTTCTTGCTAACTGAAGCGTGGCAACCAGGATGTGGGTTTTGTGCACAAAAGGCAAGGGACAGTGAAGCTCGGGGCTGCATGATTTGGCCAAGTTCACCGTGCAGTCATTGGCTGGTAATACAGACTTTCTATTTAGCTTTAAGAGTGTCCACATGTGTTGTCTGGTGGAATTACAATGGTTACACTGGCTATTTTTTTCTGACTGTGGGATGGCTGGAGCTTTGGCTTGTCTCATCTGGGCTCACAGGGTAGCTGTAGGCAGGACTTAGCTGAATTTAGGGCATCCAAGATGGTTTTCCTCAAGTGGCAGGTGTTGAGTAGAGAGCCTCAGTCCTGTTGCCTGTGACCTGCCAGGAGGACAAACTGTACTTACGAATGATGTCATGTCTCAGCACCTTTAGAGAATGGGTATAAAAGCTGATGAAAAGGTCTAGGCTCCCAAGCTTGTACTACGTCACTTTGGCTGTATTCTATTAGCCAAAGGGAGTCACAGAAGCATCTCAACTTCAAAAAGTGGGGCAATTTACTCTATGTCTTGATGACGTCAGCAATGACACTTTGCAAGTAGTCATGGGCACCGGGAAGCATGATTCATGGCTGGTCATTATTACTGTGCTCCTCCATATTATTTTTGTCTGGAGAGGCTATAACTCTATCAGTAAAGAGTACAGTTTCTGGATTCTACTGGCTTCAAATGCTACCACTGACATTTACCAGCCCTATGGCATTTGGGCAAAGAACTGAAATCATTCTGTGACTGTTTTCCAACAGGTAATTTAAGGAGGATAATAATGTGGATGCAATAATTAAATGTGGTCATGTCTGCCAAGGTCTAACCAACTTTAAATGTGTCCTAAAACTCTCTGCTCTTACCACCAAACTGGCTTTCCTGAAGAAGGTGAAAAAGCTGTTTCATTTCTCAACTAAAGGCATCAACCTGTCTCTCCCTCCTTCCCTACATCAATGGCAGCTAACTAACTATAATCTCTTGAAGGTTTTGATATGGAGATTCTTACACATCATGTTGTAAACATTAGGCATCAAAATTCTACTGTTTTAGCTATTATTAAACATACAATCTATCAGCAATAGGCTCAGTTCCGGACACTGATCTCAAGATGAAGAATGTGCCCTGTGGCTTCAGTGGGAGTAGTGGGTGGCTGGCATAAGTGGCTCCTAGTGTTGCATGGCAGGACTTGGTGGGACTGAGTGTGGTTCTAGGTGAGCACATCCTTCTGTCCCACAGGAACAGCCTCATTGGCACACACCAAACCACCACTTACAGGTCTTAGCTTCCATAGGGACTTAACTGACTGAGGGTAGAGGGGAACCTCAGATTATTAGTGTGGTCCAATACACTGCTAAATGCTTGACGTAGATCCCCCTCCATCAAGTCATTCTTAGAACTTGTTATCTGGAATACGTAACCCAAGATTTCTCTAAGTCATTAAACTGTGTCCTGCTGTCTGATACAGGGTATTGGAGGTAGGTCAGCATCATGACACAGGGTAAGTGGGCAAGCTTATGGAGCCTCAGTTGTGTTCTCTACAAAACCAGGCAGTACTATTTGCCTTGCAAGAGTGGAGCGAAGTTCAGAAGTAAGTATGTAAGGTACTCGGTGCAGAACATGGATGTTAGGAGGATTAAATTATAATAGGGGTGAAGTGCCCAAGAGTGGCTGGCACGTGATAGGTTTACAAAAATCATTTCCTACATTTAATCTTCATTGTCGCCTTGACTGGACTCAGAATCACCATCAAAACACACTACTGTGTGCGTATATGAGGACGTTTCCAGAAAGGTTGAACTGAGGAAGGAAAGTCTATCCAGAACGTGAGGAGCACTGTCCTAAGGATTGGGGTCCAAATCTGAACACCACGGAGAAAGTGAACGGAGCACCAGCGTTCATCTCTCTGTTCATCTCTCTCTGACTCCAGACGGCTGAAGCGGTATGACCAGCCACCCTACACTCCTGCTGCCTTGGCTTAACCACTGGGATGAACTGTACCCTCAAATCATGAGACAAAATAAACTCTTCTTGTTTAAACAGAAACTTTGTCACAACAATAAGAGGAAACCCTTTCCAGCACCAAGAGGAATTTAAGCTTGAGGCTTTTCATTCATTTTTACACAAACTCAATGTATTTGGCTTCACAGGTAGGATAAGGGAGCATTGCATCATTAAACACTTACGATTATGAAAGCTTTAAGTATATTAATCAAATGGAATCATTTTTATGACCATTTGAGCAGTAATTATATTTTTATTTCACTGTGTGTGTGGGGGGGGCGGGCACGCGGGTGCCCATGCGCTATGGGGCTCCTATGAAGGTCAGATAACAACTTGCCAGAATCAGTTCTTTCCCTCCACTATGTGAGTTTCAGGGCTTGAGCTCAGGCAATCAGGCTTGGTGGTAGGTAGTGCCATTATCCACTGAGCCATCCTATCAGCTCTGGACAGTAATTATGTTTTATAGCATATCCACTTTCTACATAAAGATAATAGTTCCACAAAAGCTGGGAACATGGCTCAGTGGGTAAAAAATGTTTGCTGTACATCACTGAGCACCTGAATTTAAATCCCCAGCACCCACAGAAGAGTGAGTGTGTTGGTGTGTGCCTGTCACTCCAGCTCCAGCGGAGCCAATCAAATCCCAGAGGCTTACTATGACAAGTCTGACCAAAATGAAGTTGAGTGAGAGACTGTCTCAAAATAATAAGTTAATTAATGAAGTGGAGAACAACAGAGGCAGACAGCAGACATTGCCATCTGGTCTCCACACATACAAGCATGGCTAATACACACACACACACACACACACACACACACACAATCTTCTGGTAACTTAAAGACTTGGACTGACTCTAAATCAAGTTAATGGATGTTTATCAGATATCTAGACAGTTTACAAGTAGGTAGACTGCCGAAAGAATATTGCTAAGTGTAATTTAAAGTTTACACATGCATACATTTTCCTCAGTTCTAGCGACTGAATCAAGGCTAAGCAGGTACTCTACCCCCAAGATACATTCCTAGTCTCTTGCGACAGGGTTGCACTATACAGCCCAGATTATCCTGGAACCATAATCTTCCTGGCTCAGCCTCCCAGGTGCTGAGGTTACAGGCATGAGCCAGCACACCTAGCTGTTTCATATATGTGTGTTCATGAAAATTCTGTTATGAACAAAACTGACTAAGGATTCAGATCTATTAATGTTATATCTATGTTTTAAAGCTATTTTGCAGTTCTATAATTATGGGTCATGGATATCCAAACCACCTTGTCTGGAAGAAATAAATTGACTCACTGCTTCCCTGAGGAAAAACCTTGGTCATCTATCTGAGAATTGAATTGAATCCTGTTGTCTTACCCAAATTATCAGCCCTTCCAAACTTTCCAGTTCTTCCAGATTTCTTCAATATTTGTCTACAACACACCAAACTAACTTTTATGATTTATTGTCCATCTCCAAGGATTATTTCTGGGGACAGAAAAACCCCAGTGGGACAGCCTTATTGGGTCTATCTCCCACGCATGTGTTCTAGAGCCAGACCAAGGCTCATGTGACTTAAGAATTACAGAGGCACAGAGTACACAGTCAGCTTTCCTCTGTGCATCCATACCACCAGCTGCACACCATGCTCCATTAGAAGGAAAACATACCGGATGACCAGGGTATTAAAAGGACATCTTAGACACAGGAGAAGGCAACTGGGTTTCCAATGTAGAGAATACCCATATTCTCTTACTTAATGAGAGAGAAGGAACTAGAAGGCCAGGCAAGATTCCCTAATAGATCCTGCCTTCTGCCTGGTGACCTGGTGGAGAGAAAAAAGAAAGTAGTGATTTCCTTCATTCAGCCTTACATAAGGACTTAGAGAGACAGCAAAATACTTCAACGAGGCACATTACAGGCCAGTGAAAGGCAAAATCCTCATCCAGACCTCTTGAGATCACATACATACTTTGCTAAAATCCTAGAAACTCAAACCCTTAATGACCTTTCCCCAAGCCTCTGGTCTTACCTCTGAAAGTTAAGTAAGAAATATAGTTGTTCGTAGTCTCTAGGCTTGTGAGGGGAGAGGATTTAGGATGGTTATCTGGAGTGGTGGCCTTCAAAGTGAGGGCCTTCAAGTCTCTAGAGTCCTCAAGAAGAAATGGACAGCCTCCACATAAGTGAGAGAGGGACCAGAAGGGATGGATGAACTTTTGGTCTCCAGTTCCCAACTTGTAGAGCTATCTAACTTTATCTGGTCTCGTTGTTGTTGTTGTTGTTGTTGTTTTGTGTTTTGCTTTTGTATAAAATTCTACTTGCCAAAAGATTCTAATGCTAGGGGAAACGATTCTTCAACCTCTGAGACTCTGTATATATTTCTATTTCCCCATCCCTTTCCTGTGCCCAGGGACCTGGTAGATGCTGGAAATGCGTGTGAGCCTCACCAGTCTCACATTCCTTGTTAACACAAAGGACTGCTAGTAAAGGCCAAGAGCAGGAGAAAGCCTGCACCCATTTATAACAACCATGTTTTTGATGAAGAAATTTACTCCTAACTTTTCCTAATAAAACTCAGTTGATCTATACTATGGATCTCTTATCAGAGAATAGGAGCTAGAAACTCTCCTCCCCCCTGGGATCTGGGTGCCTCCCAGCTCCTTTGATTTTCTCAGTTCTTTTTTTCATGACTTCCATGGCACAATGCATCCTCAGGATTCTAATTCCTGCTGGCATGAGTTGCTTTCATGGGTTTTACCTTATTATTTCATAGAGAACCCACAAGTGGCTATAAGCTAACTATTCAGAGGGCAGGCATCTCTTCCTGCCTTTGTTCCCATCCTGTCAACAACCCCCTTGCCTAAAAAAAAATTCTTAAACATTTTAGTTCTTTCAATTGCAAGACTGAAAAACAGTGCTCTCTCTTACCAACCTAAGTTTGCTTTGAGACAAAATATTCCCCAGTGCTTGATGAGAATAACTTCATTCTTCAAAATAGGATCGTCTTGAATGTGAATATGACTTTATCCTTTCAAATTTAAAGACACTGGTGTTATCATAACCCTTTTATCATGATATGGGGAGAATTGTACCAGGATGCCCCTAATAAAAATATATTTTTACCTCATTTGTGGGAAGTGGGGTTATAACACTCTTATAACTGATTAGAACATGGAGTTTATCTTGATTTCTGGCCCACAGACCAGGTCTATTCTTGGGCTGGGCAATGGGTGTGCTTTTCCATAATAAAGATAAAGATTTGAAGTTCTAATCACTAGCCTGGGGGACAAAGACAGGCATCTTAGGGCGGATGCTGTGTGCAAGAAGAACCTGGAATCTAAAAGTAGATAATGTGGCTGCTATAAATACTTCCTCTACCTTCTCTACAAATCTTAGTGATGTCTGCATTGCTCAATCACACTTTGTTGTGCCAGTGAACACTTTTGGATGTTGACATTCCTATCTGGTTTAGTCATCTTTGGTACAGACCAGGAAGAAAACAAAACCTGGGAGAAAAAAATGGACCTGAGATTCCCAGTCTTCAGAAACCAAATATCAGTGAGAAATGGGGTAAGGCTCATCCAGGCAGTTGAGCTGAGTTGGGTTTATTTGGATCTTGCCCATCAAATGAGCCATAGCTAACTTTAGAATTGCATCTGATAAAGTCTGATAAATTAGATTTGCAAACCCATTACCTAAACCACATCCCTCTTAGTTCAGGGCACTGCTTTACTAGAGACTTTCATTAAACATCTTTTCATTTCCTCCTAAAATGACAACGGATTTCTTTCACAAACTTTGTATCTAGACTAGAATTTTCAAAACAACTAAACATTTAAAAGGGAGAAGAGCATTAATTGACACTAGCAAAGCACAGAGCTCCATGTCTGTGTGGGATGGGGACACCCTTTAAAATCCGGCCTTCCCAGCTCTCCACTGTCCTCTCTCTCTGCTGTCCTTACTACCGTGCTCAATGTGCCCAATGATATCCTGCCTGTAAAATGCAAAATGACCATTCTTCCAGTCCATCTTCTGTTTATCTCGCTGGAGCATAGCATGCAGAAGCATTTTGTACGAATATCTACAGGCTTCCAAAGTTGAATTCTAAAATGGGAAGGAGGCAGGAGACATGGCTGGGTGCCAGTTCTCAACTAATGATTCTGGAAAGACTCCTCAGTCTCTCTGCATCACTGCATCATCCATCAATCATGGCTACTTTTTTGACTTTAGAGAAGTTTAAAGTATATGAAACAGCTGAAGTATATCCAACACACTATCGATCATAGCACATGTAAGTAAGTGCTCACTGTTCACCAGTAACCCGGGGACCTTCCAAGATCTGTTTTTCTTTCTGAGCCATGTAACTTTTTCCTTTCTTTCTTCTTGTTTATTTTTCTGTTTGTTTTGAGAAAAGGTCCCAGGTAGCCCAGGATGAGTTCAAACCCACTATGTAGCTGAGGATGACCTAGAATCCCTGACTCTCCCACATCCACCTCCCAAATGTTGTGACTATGGGTGTGTGCCATCACAGCAGGCTTATTTCCTTATCTTGACCCTGCTTCCTTTCATCCTAGAGGAAACCCCAGGGCTCTCATAACATGGAGTAAAATCTACTGCCTTAAAGCAGCTTTGGGACCACACAAGTGGCAGGATGTGAGATGATTCAAGTGATGTAAAGACATAGAATCAAATGACCTTGGTATCTATACTTTCCTAAGTTACTAACTCTTTATAATTCTTTAAAATTTCTTCTGATTCTAGAGGAAAAATCTCAAGTTGGTGATAATACATCTGTAGCCCCCTAGCCCTCCTAAGGCTGGAATAGTAAAAGGCAACAGACTACAGGCTCAGAACTTGAGGCAGACAAGAGCTTCTTCCGCTGTAAGGTTCTTCCGTTCCCATCTTTACATGGATTATGATTGTAAGTCTAAAATTATTTACTAAGATCTAAGATCTCTTTATTTGTAAAATGAAAGTGACAATTCTTGTTTCATCCATGTGGATTGGCACAGTTTCATTCTAAATGTAATCACGGACAGGTTTCTATGTACCTGGTAGCCCAGTGGAATGCAACGATGAACCAGAGCAATGTGACCTTTACCCTTATAAATCTAGAAAGAGAAACAGATAAGGGAGTGATTCCTTTGTGTAGTGTTTGAATTGCACAAAGGGCATCATAGCTTGGGAAATGCTCAAGAGGGGCACCCAACTTGCACTTGGCAGAGTTGGACAAAGAAGATTCTGTAGGGAAAAAAAATGGCAGTTCAGTGGACTTCTAAAGCAGCATCAGACAGCTGTCAATCATCCAGGAAAAGCATCTGTAAGGGCATTTCCAAAGAAGTCTGAGTAGGAAGACCCACATCAGAGACACCTTCTTGAGGGCAGCCCAGACAGAAAGAGACCCCAGGAAAACACTGTGCTCTTGTCTACTCTGCTTCTTCTTTCTAAGTGGGTGTTGCTGCAGTCCCTCACTACCAGACTTCAGCATTATCTGCCTTCCAATGTAGACACAATAGCAATGACTCTCCAGGACTCGTCTAGGCTTTCAGGGCTGGACTGGGACTGCTGAGGCATCCCTCACCTATAGGGAACCATTAAGAATAGTAATTTAATGAGCAGATGGCTATCAGGCCACTCTTAGACTACCCAGTCACTAGCCTGTACACCAATCTAATAAATTCCTTATTTGTCTGTCTGTCTGTCTGCCTTTCTGTCTGTCCATCTGTCTGCCTGTCGTCTATCTGTCTATCATCTGTTTTCTGTCTATCTCTCTGTCTGTCTGTCTGTCTGTCTATCCATCCGTCCATCCATCCATCCATCCATCCATGCATCCATCCTTCCACCTACCTACCTACCTACCTACTTACCTATGCACTCCTTTGATTCTGTTTTTCTAGAGAACTCTGCCTAATCCACAGAGTTTTTGGTTGGTTTTTATTAGAATGTCTGTCTTAATGGAATCTATCTACAAAGCTTGGCGTTTAAGAGTATGCATGAGGGGAGAAAGAGGAAGAGAGAGAAACAGGAAGAAAGAGAGAGAGAGAGAGATGAGGGGGGAGGGGAGAGAAGAGAGAAACACACAGAGAGAGGTAATTGTGCCTGCCTCATATCTCATATTCTAAGAGTGATACCAACTTGTGGCTTGTGGAGCAACTTAGCAGGTAGAAGCTCACTGAAACCCTAAGAGTGAATTATAGGAAAGACTGAGGCTTACACTAATGCAAGAAGTAAAATTAATTGATCACTTTCTATTTGCTGATATTATATTAAGGACTCTATCTATATGCATTATTTCATTTAATCCTCTAAGGACCCTTGGACTGAGATTATTCACATTTTACTAGTAAGGAAACAGTGATATGACATGCCAAAGTGACACTTTTAGTGAGAGGTAGCTAAGATCAAAGGCAGTCAGTATATTTCAGCAGACAGGAGAGCTTCAATGCTGTGCCATATGCATCATCATCATCATCATCATCATCATCATCATCATGGTTTTAGCATGCTGCTGTACCTAGAACATTAAAATCAGAGCTACACCAAGAAAACTCACGGCAAACTTTCTTTTTGTTGACTTTGAGTGCCTATTAGAACAGTGAATCAACATTTATTCAGACAGTATAGGAAAGATAAGAAACATTTGAGATAGAGTTGGTCACTCAAGTGATCCCAATAATAGAATTGTTTTCTCTCTTGAGTCACACCACACTGGCTGTGATGTGCCATAACATTTAGCAGTTCAGTCATCATTTGCACAAGGTCACTTCTCCCTAGGACAATAAAGCTGCTCTCTCTATCAGGCCTTCTTTTGGGTCACCAACTAGCTCCCAAATCATGACATGAACAGCCACCATTAGTTATGAATACTCAGCCCTATCCTATGCTCGCTTCTTGCTAGCTCTTGCAACCTATATCAGCCTGTTTCTCTTCATCCACATCTTGCCTTGGGGCCTTTCACCTTTTTCTCCTGCATTTCTTACCTCCATGTCTGACTGGCTGGTGGTGACCAACTAAATACTCTGTGAATTAGGCAGAGTTCTCTAGAGAAACAGAATCAATGGAGTGCATAGGTAGGTAGGTGAATGGATAGATAGAGATGATAGATGATAGCTAGCTAAGGAATTTATTAGGCATCTCCCTTCCTCCCTCCCTCGCTCCCTTGATCTCTCCTCTTCTCTTATTCTCTTTTCTCTTCTCTCCTCCTACTTATTCTCTCTGCCCACCAGCCCCACCTATCCCTCTACTGCCTAGCTATTTGCCATTCAGTTTTTTATTAGACCAATCAGGTGCCTTAGGCAGGCAAGGTAAAACAGCAACATATCTTTACATAAGTAAACAAATGCAGCATAAACAAATGTAACACATCTTTACATAGTTAAAGTAATATTCCACAACAGGTCTCTAACCAGCAGGTTCTGAATTTGGAATTGTTTCTACATGTGAACTCATAACATAGCTCCCTTGCAATATTTTCTTGCTTTTAAAAGCCAGCTATTTACTTTCCAAATTTTAACATCCAGAAATTAAAGAGCAATGTACAAACTATTAAATCTTTTCTTTAGACATTTGCCTTCAAAAATCTCTGTATGATTGGCTGTCATAGTCTTTACTGTGCTTATCCAAGGTCTCTTGGATGTTAATTAAGCCAAGAATATGTTCAATAAAACGCCATCCTCAACAGGGATCATTGCAATCACAGGAATGCCCAGTGCACATGTGAAGATCAGAGTACGTGGGTGTCATTTCTTGCATGGCATCTTGTTGGGGTCTCTTGTCATTCTCTGTTAGCTTGGTTATCTGACCCATGAGCTTCTAGGACTTCTCTTGTCCTTGCTTCGCATCTTGCCACAGGAGCGCCAGGATTACAGATGTCCATTGCCATGTCCAGGTTAGGGTAAGTTCTAGGGATCTGAATGTGCGTCTTCATGCTTGCAGGGCAAGTGCTGTATCTGTTTTGCCATCTCCCACCACCCCTTGTCTTTGCCCTTCATTACCAACCAATGTTACTGTGGAAAGTCAAGCAACAGCTGTGATTAGTTTGGCTACAGAATCCCCTTATCTAATCTCTGAAGGGCCTGGGTGCCGCCCAAAAATCCTTACTAATCCTGGTCGCTCTCCATCACATTTCCCAGGGCACATTTTCCAAGTTTCCCCTTTCCTTAAACTCCCAACCCATGTCAGCACCATGGCCTGGATCTTCCTTCCTGGGGGACTCAGGTTATTGACTTAATTCTTCTCTCATGAAAAGCCTTGCTTATCCTTCTTAGCCTGTATATGTCCCTTCTCCAGAATTTGTGGGGATGCTTCTCCCACTCAGCCGTGGAGAGACACAATTAGGGTGTGAGCTCAGGATCTCTGACTCTGAAACCACCTCAGCGTTCTTTCCGCCACGCCTCAGCTCGTTCCAACCAGTGTGGACAAATGAGCTGTGGTGCAGCATTGACTTGGTGTGACTCCCTCCCTCTTCTCTAGAATTACTGCCATGCAGTCAGTATTTTGAGCATCTCTGAGTCAGGTTTCAGTTATTTCCCTGTCTTGATTGTGTGTGCCACACCTCTCAAGGCTGCGTCAGCTGCATATTACATTTGTGTCTCGTTGACTTCTTTTTCAGATTACACACCCAGATAAGGAAAGACACAGATCTGAGATCAGTCCCACCACCAATCAGCCAATTCAACCGCACCTGAAAACTTGTTTAGCTCTCCTAGTCAATTTCTAATCAGTCTTTTTAGATTTATGGTAAAATATGATTTTTTTTTAAAAAAAAACACCTCACCATTTTGAACGTGCAGCTCAGCAGTGATGTTAAACACAATCATGTTGTGTGATCATCACTCCTATCCAATTCCAGAACATTTTCATTTCCAGCAGAAAGAAACATCACACTCGCATCTCTTCCTCCAAGCCCCTTACAACTCTCACTGTACTTCCCAGCCCTCTGAATTTGAACCCTGTACACACTGCGCGTTAAACGGTCTGCAATGTGTGTCCTTTTATGCCTAGCTCATTTCACTTGGCCTTCTTCATGGTTCATCCACGCTGTTAAATATCTCAGAATTTGATTTCTTTTTAAGGCTGAATGAAAAGCATCATATGTATAGACCACTCATCTGTCCGTGGACACTTAGGTTGCCTCCCCCATTTTGTATTTTGTGAATAATGCTATGAAGCTGAATGTACAAATGCCTCTTCAAGTCCCTGCTTGGTTCGTTTAGACATGCTCCTCCGGAGTGGAACTGCTTGACCACATGGTGAGTGCATGTTTAGTTTTGGGGCAGGGACTGCCACACTGTTCTCTATTTTAACAGTTTGCTATACTGGTTTACCTTCCCTCCAGCAATTCACAAGGCTTCTGTTTCTCCACAGCTCCCAACAGGCTATGGTTTGTTCTGCTAATCAGGGCCATACTGATGGGAGCATCGTTCTGTACACCTTATCTCTCAGACGACTAGTGGTGTTGAGTACCTTACATTTGCTCACTAGACCTCTGAATACCTCTTTGGAAAAATGTCTATCTTTGCAAGCAAGTCCTTTGCCCACTTTTAACCAAGATATTAGAGATTTTTGTTGTTATTGTTGTTGGTCTTATTGTCGATGCCACTTTAAGTAAACTTTTTTTTAATTTCAAAATTAACATATCAACTATCTTAGGAATTCAAAGTCACATTTGATCCTACCATCTGGAAGAACAAAGGATGCCACAATCAAAGTGTTCCTATGAGTAGTTTGAGGATTCTGTATGCAAAAATACAGTAAGGGCGAAGCAATGTTCTCTTGGTTAATTTAGGGTCCTACTATCCGAAAGGCAATTTCTTTGGTTTGATAAACTTCCTTTATAAGTAGTATCATATTGTAGCTGACTCACTGTATTTCCTTCTTCCTTTAACATCAGCAGGGCTACTTACTCACCTGCATGAACATTCATGTTCTTGCCAGATGAAGCAGGATCTCTATTTTTCCTTGAATACAAGTCAGATCCCCAAATCTGTCCTCCAAAACTGTCGTCATTTTTTTTCACATGAGCTAATGTAAACAGCAACTTCTAACACCCATGAGAACACATATCTTGCTCTACTGATTCTGCCCAGTTCTCCCATGCTGAATGCTTCCCAACCAGCTTTCATTCAAGAACTACCACAGCATTTTCATTGCCTCATAATTCTCTATACTGCTGGACTTGGGGTTCAAATAGCAACTAGGGTGTAGAGATCCACAGAGGTTTCCTAGTGAGAAATTACTCAGGGTCTGAGAATCTGAGCTTGCTTTACCCAACAGGGCTGCATAAGGGGGTGATTTGACCACAGGCATGGTTCCTAGGTGTTTGGAAAGGTCTATACTTGGCTCTGTGGTGTGCTTTGATTTAGCAAGGGGGAAGTTTTTGTCCTGCCTCTTGGCATTGTTATAAAAAGCCCTCTTGAATAGGCAGAAGGGACCATTGGGTTTTGATCCAAGTCCTCTCGAAGCTATCCTGTGTTTCTGTCTTTCTCTTCTTTGCTATCTATCTAAAAGTTTCTTATCCCTTTTTCCTCCTCCTAAGAACCCTTTTAAAAGGTGGGAGCTGGCCTCCCACACTAGGGCATTTGCATTTTATGCTCTTTAGACACTATACCTTCATCTAGAGAGCCTAACTTCATGCAGCATTTCCTGTCTTATCATTAGATATGAGAGCCATTTTCTCAAAGTCCTCGACCTTGTGGTATTGAGTCTCATTTTATTGATTCCTCACCCTTTTCAAGATGCATCAGTGTACATTTTCTTGTGTTTCTCCTTTCCACAAAGTGACAGCATTGCTATTAGTGTGCTAACTTCTAAGATGTGGTCTTGATCTAAAAAATAAAATATCTAATAAAACTGTATTCGGAGAGGATGTAGTTCCCTCTTAGTCACAGTACAATGTATTTAACCGAGTAATTGATACTTATGGTCCAGTTTGGTGAATTATGTATCATTTACTAAAACATTTCATGAATGTGTACTATATGTATAATAATAACAAAACTCTTGTAGCATCTTCCAGAACTAGAAATATAATCAATAAGCTGCTTTACACCCTCAGTGCTCTGATTGTGGCCTACCCCGGCCTGGTGGAAACCTCGCTTTCTCCCTGTGCCCACCATTTCCCCTAAAACCTTCCAAGGCTGGGTTCTAGCTCACACCAAGTGTGTCTCCGGGCTAGGAAGTGGGAGGAATATATTTAAATATTCTTGTTACTGTTTTAAACTATTTGTCCCTAATCTCTCTCAAAACTGTTCCATTTCACAGGTGCCTTGTGATTGTCCAGTATCGGCCTCTCCGACCCACAGGCACTCATCCTTCTCTTGAATCGAAGACTTTGCTTGGGAGCCCTAGGTGGCCCCTCCTCCTGTTTTCATACTCTCTGGGTGGCTTACCATACCCACAAACAGACTCATCTAAATCCATGGCCTCTCTGCTCTTCATCCTTTTCACCTCTTGCCACATCCAGGGTCACAACCCAGACTTTGTCACCGATGGTGAGCCCGCCCTGATGTCAAACACTCCACTCCCGATGAACACCTTATCAGAGCGTCTGGTCTGCGGACCCCATCACTTTTCTACTTACTGTACTCACCTCTGTCCTCACACCCTTCCTCACACACTTACAACGACCTTTCCCTGCAATTTTCTCTGACTCTTACCTCCCGGTCTCTCATTGTTAATACAAGAACTTCCTTCAGCATTCCATGAACCAGCTCACTGCCTTTCTGGGCTACATTCAAGGAGTTGAAGCCTCCTGGGTGCTTGAGGGAGCACAGTTGATTGTTTTTTTGTTTTTGTTTTTGTTTGTTGCTAGAGTGGAAGAAATGTAACTTTTCCACCAGTGACTAACCCCTTCACTCATGCTCCTTGCTTTGTTTGCTCTGTCTTTCTGAGAAAATGTAGTTTTATTTTTTCCTGTTATGCCAGTATGCTGTGTGTTTGCAGTCTTAGAGCATAGCCCGCAATGGCCACATTCCCTACTCTTTCCCCCTCCCTGCTCTCCATGCTAAATCTCAAGACTTTCCCTTGATTTCTCCCTTCCGCCCTCCTCAAGCACACCACGAAGTCCGTCAGCTCTCTTTCCCATATAAGCTGTTGTCTGAACGCTCTTCTTCAGTTCTAAGTCACTATCCTCTCTGCACCCAGCTGGCAGAGCAGTCAGCCAGCATACCCCATTACCTCTGCTCAAGCTCCCTATCATGCATTCTCTACCTGACAGCCTGCTGATCTCATAAAATCTCATAATAGAGCATGTGACTCCCGCAAATGCATGAGCTGGCGGTTGTCTACTCTGGTTCCTGCCTAATTCTACCCTCTCATCACAGAACACAGGCGGTTCCTTTTCTTTCTTTGATGTACTTAAATCCCTTTCTCCACCTGCCTTCTTTCATTCTTTTATTCTCAACTCAAATACATTGTTCAAGGAGAGAGGCCCTAACCTCATATCCTAAGTATTCTTCGCATGTGACTTCTCAACACTGGTTATTTCCAATTATCATGTTTGTTTGCTTACTTATCACCAGCAGTGAGTTCCTTATTTCTCTTGACCGTCCTTGGATTCCCAGAAGCCAGAGCAATGCTTAAAAGAAAGCACATACTCAAACAACATTTGTTAGATAACTGAATGGGTTATAAAAATAAGTGTTGCTCTTCAAATGCATTGTCTCACTTGATTACTGTGACCATCTTACAAGGCATCACTATATTATTTGCATTTGAAAAGTGAAGTTGAGGAGGATTATTTCATCAAGAGACATATAACTAGCGTGGGCTCCATTCATCTTTTCAGATATCCATAACAAGATGCTACAGCGTAGGTGGCTTAAACAGTAAGAATGTATTTTCTTATGGTGATATTTAGAAGTTCAAAGTCAAAGTCGAATCCCATTTCCAGTACAGGCTCTTTTCCTGGCTTATAGATGGCTACCTTGTCACTGTGCTCTCACATGGTGTGTGTGCATGTGTGTGTGTGTGTGTGTGTGTGTGTGTGTGTGTGTGTGTGTGAGGGGGTGAGAGGGTGAGGAGACACAGACACACATAATCTATCTAATCTCTCTTATTAAAGGACATTAGAACATGAATCATGTAAGATCAGACCCCCACCCTCATAACTTAATTTAATCTTAGTTACATCCTTAGAGGCACCATCTTCAATCATAGCTACAGCAGAAGTTAGAGTATCAATATAAATTATTGGAGGTGAGGAACACAAGTGTTAGTACATATCACCCACAAAGCCAGGACTCAAATTCAGGTTGGTCTAAATCCAAATCCCCTACTTCCCATTGCTAACTCCCATGGTCTTATGGTTCCAGGTCCCTAACACTGTCGCTGAGCCTCTAGGTTTTATGTTGCCAGGGGTTATTTATTTGGTAAGGAGTCAGTGGTACAAGGCCTAGCTTACCTTTCTCTATCTTTGTGATTCAATAACTTAACTATAAATGTACCTCAGCTCCCCTGTCAATAAAATATAAGCAATAACACAAGATACTATAACTCCTTTCAGATTGTGACAAAACAATCCTGGGGTAAGTGCACAGAATGCTTTGAGGCAAAATCATTGCACAATTCCAATTCTTGTAGAGATGGTTATTTTCTTGTGGGGCATTAGCAGCTGTGTGGAGAAAGGTAGAGAATTCTGCCTCAACACCAGCCTGAAATAAAGTCCATGTTATTCTCATCTTTACCCCATTGAGTCATTTAGTTTTTGTTCTGATTGAACAAAATCTTTTGTTAATTTTGTTTTTGCTCATTTGCACTACATGTGAGCTGGGAGACATTTCCCTAAAAGGACTGTCCCAATATTTTAGCCTGACCCCATGGAGATGAACACTGCTCTGTCTGGAAGTTCTCAGGAATGGAATTTTTTTTACTTCAGATCAATAGATAGCTGAAATAGCCTAAATACAAATAGCAATGCCTAAACATTGTTGTAATAACCACCTAGATATTGATACCTTCATGTTCCATGGTCACCCTGGTTCTCCTGTGTGAACGCTAAATGGCTATCCCTCCCTACTCCTCCCTTCCAAACTCAAAACAACTGGGGATTGGAAATTTTTAAAACTCACATTTGTCCTGAACAGTGTAAAGATATTTTCCTGTTATTTCCTCAGAACTGGTATAGCAACTATTTACCAAGCATTTGCATTATATTTAGTATCACATGTAACTGAAAAAGAGAGTTTAAGGGATGCAGGAAGATGTGCATAAACTATAGGGAAATACTGTGCCATTTTACATAAAGGACTAAAGTGTCTGTGATAGTGGCTTCCCTGGGGTCTTGTAGCCAATGACTCATGGATACTGAGGGATGAGTATAATCATTCTTGCAGTTAGTAAGTAGCCACACTGAGATTGAATTATGGGGTTTTGTTGTACAGTCTGTGCTCTGAACCATGAATGGCAGCATAGGTTTCTCCTTATTCCTGCATTCACTTTGCCTCTCCTACAGTCTACATCAGAAAGATGAGACCATTCTGGAGTTCAGAGAGATGAAGGTCAGTGCTTTTGAGAGGATGGGGCATCAGAGAGTGCCGTTCTGGGAACAGAGGCAATGGAAAGAACCTGGGATCTTCAATCACCACGAAGAGGGTTAGGGATGGCCCCTTGGCCAAGGCTTCTCATCAGCCTATGCCTTTCTCTTATGGCACTCATGGCCTGCACGGGAACTGTGAATACAGCAATCTCCTCCAGGATCGATGAGTTCTTTTAGGGCAGGGATATTGTCAGGTTAGGTGACTGTCCCAGTGTTAAATCAGCTATTAGTAAGACAAATACCTGGGAAAGTCAACCTAAAGGAGGAACATTGGTATTGGTTCCTGGCTTCAGAAATTTCAGCCCACAGCCACTAAGATCCATTGATTGTGGACTTGTGGTGAGGCAGAAATATGGTGGTAAAGCGAAGCAGCCTGTCTCATTGAGGATAGAAAACAGAAAGAGTAAGTGGGGAGACAAGATATTCTCCAAGACCAAGGCATCCCTTAGGCCTTGCTTCCTAAAAGTTTCCTCACCTCCCAATGGCACTACAAGCTGGGGAACAAGCCTCTAACACATGAGTCTTTAGTGGTATTCTAGATCCAAACTCTAAAAGTCAGTCAGCATTAGGAGGGCATAGACTATCTCATCACCTCAACTGTTATCCCGGGCCCTAAGCAAGGATGCAGTTATTGACTATATGCTCATGAATGAGTGTTCAAAATAGGCCAGGAAATACCACAGTAGACTCTTGGGTGGTGTTTTTTAGTATTTCTAATATTTTACCTTCTATATATTTTTCCTTGATATAAGGGCCCCCAAATTTGGATCATCCAAGTTGGACGTGTGGCATGTACCTGTAGGAAGAAAAAGATGGAAGAAAGAAGGAAATATAAAGGAAGGAAAGAAGGACAGTGGAAGAAAAAAAGAAAAGAAAAAAACCTAAATTACTTGAGGTGGCTGTTATTTTTCTCAGCCCCCAGACACTGATAGCCTACTCCATCAATTTGTATATTTTCCTGAAATATTTTAGTGAAATATCATATGTTATCAGAAAAACACACATACCATAAGCAAATCTTTAAAACTGATTGTACTTGTGTGGCCAACACCTACAACAAAACATTGAATATCAATCAGAACATATAGGAGTTAAAAAAAAAGTAATCCCGTTAATTCTCATACATGCCCCTGGACACTAAGAACTGAAGACGGATGTTTCTCTGGTCCTGCCCAGCCCCACAGTCGGGATGAGTCTCTCCCACTTGCATCCCATAGTTGCTTGGTCCCAAGTAAACACACTGAGGCTTATATTATTTACAAACTGTATGGCCTATGGGTCAGGCTTCTTGTTAACTAGCTCTTATAACTTAACTCAACCCATTTCTATTAATGTATGTGTTGCCACGTGGCCGCAGTATTACCAATCTATTAGCATCTTGTTGCTCCTTGGGTGTCGGGCTGGCTTCTCTCTCCACTCCATCCTTCTTCATCTCATCTTTAGTTTGAATGGATCACCTAAACTTATCCTGCCCTGCCATCGGCCAGTGCAGCTTTATTTATCAACCAATCAGAGCAACACATATTCACAGCATACAGAAAGACATCACACAGCAGAACCGTGGCAGAAGTGGTTTCTGGGATGCTCTTGTGCACCTTTGGGAAAACACAAGAACAAGAGAACTGAGGGAATCATTCCTTAGCCAGCAGCACCTGCAAAGCAGAGTAGGTGGCCCTGTATTGGGGTGGGGGTAGAGAAGTCCCACAGGTGACAGAGAAGCAGAGCTTGTTGTCAGCACAGTGGGAGAAGGTCTATGGCAGTCTGGACAGGCCAGTGGTTATTAAACTGATAAAGCAAATGAGCTGTCAGAGCAAAGATGGGGGACCATGGTCTCAGTCACCCTGTCACCAGTTTCCTAAAGGATAAATCTCCTCCTATAGTCACCCTCTGACCTCGACTGGGTCAAAGCCTTCAGAGATATCCTCTGTCTCCCCTACTCACCCTTCTCTCCATCTCCTTCCCTCCCACTTCACATACTCCCCACCCAAGACTTCCCTTGGAATGTTATTTCTCACATACTGAGTAAGGTCTGGGGGTCAAACTTGCTTTGATTCTTGGAATATCTTTGTCTTTTCCTCCTATTTTCTTTTTTCATGAGTCTTGGTATTCAGACTTAAGGGGAAAAAAAAAAACAACTAGAAGTTATAATCTTGAGCCTACATAGAAATTACACTATTGAGTGGTGGGAGAGAAGAAACTGCATTATCTTGATTATCTCTCAGTCCACGTGACCATCAAAGCACTAGAGTGCCAGCTTTGGTGTTCCAAGCCACCATTATACCTGTCCTCTCATGGCCATTAGAACACCGTGAGAACTGAAGCTTCCAGCAGGCACAGACAGAACTGGGGAAGGGGAGAGCCACTTTGGCACTGGACCTTGAGTGGTTTCTCGGATTTTCTAATGTTAACCATTATCAATCCATCTAATTTTTAATTTTTTGAGTGCTGCATATTCAATAGAGGATCAGAATTTTTTTAATTTTATTTCAACTTCAAAACAGAAAAAAAGTGCACAGAAACAAATTAAGTCTTAATGATGAATGTATCATCAATGAGAACCAGTTCAAAATTAGACAAAAATTTACAATACTTTTGAATAATGGAACAGAGAGGTAGAGAATCTTAAATTATTATATTGTAACTGTTAAACTGATTTGTAAGAAATATCACTTCAAATATTATAAAACACAGAAACTTATAAGCTTTAGAGAATAGTGGAAATGTTAATTACCAAAACAAAGAAGATATCTCATATGAACCATTTACTTGTTTGAGTTTACTTCTCATGGTTAATAACTATGGAACTGTCGCCTTCATATATTCTGATAGAATACCTCATCTTTTTTTCACAAGACCAGATAAAAATAAGGAGTCAGCTATGAGGAACCATACAGTAACAACATTCATTCTCCTGGGACTAACAGAGGACCCACAAACTCAAAGTCTGCTTTTGATTTTTTTTTTAACTCTTAACTAGACAGAAAGTATTTACATCATTTCTAAAGTTTAGAGCTAATAGCACCCACAACAGCCCTTCCACAGCTCCTTCAGAGAAATCCCTCTCCCACTGATTTTATTCTCACCCTGCACGGTCCCTTCCCCCCAGATGCAGAGCCCCAGACATCCCAGGCTGCTCTGCTCCTCTGCTAGTTGCCTTTGGAGGTAGGGGCTTTCTTACTTCCCGAATCTGCCTCAAACTCTTAGCAGCTTTCACAGGTCATGCATTTTCTGGGGAAGAATTTGTCCCTTCTATTTCTTCAGATGTTGGTGTGGGTTTATCTATTGCCTGAGTTTTCATGGGTGTGTTTAGCTTCTTTAGGTTGGATTTTTCCTTCTAGTGCTTTCTGTAAGGCTGGGTTTGTGGATAGGTATTGATTAAATCTGATTTTATCATGGAATATTTTATTTACTCCGCCTATGGTGATTGAGAGTTTTGCTGGATATAATAATCTAGGTTGGCATCCGTGGTCTCTTAGTGTCTGCATAACATTTGTCCATGACCTTCTAGCTTTCATAGTCTCTATTGAGAAGTCTGGTGTTATTCTGATGGGTTTGCCTTTATATGTTACTTGGTCTTTCTCCTTTGCAGCTCTTAATATTTTTTCTTTGTTCTGTATGTTTAATGTTTTGATTATTATGTGGCGAGAGGACTTTCTTTTTGGATCCAGCCTATTTGGTGTTCTGTAAGCTTCTTGTATCTTCATAGGTATTTCTTTCTTTAGGTTAGGAAAGTTTTCTTCTATGATTTTGTTGAATATATTTTCTGTGCCTTTGAGTTGGTATTCTTCTCCTTCTTCTATCCCTATTATTCTTAGGTTTGGTCTTTTCATGGTGTCCCAGATTTTTTGGACGTTTTGTGTTACGACTTTTTTATCTTTAGTGTTTTCTTTGACTGACAAATCTATTTTCTCTATTGTGTCTTCAGTGTCAGAGATTCTCTGTTCCATCTCTTGTATTCAGTTGGTTATGCTTGTTTCTGTAGTTCCTGTTCGTTTAGTCAGGATTTCTATTCCCAGAATTCCCTCAGCTTGTGTTTTCTTTGTTGTCTCAATTTCTTTTTTCAGATCTTGGAATGTTTCTTTCATCTGTTTAATTATTTTTTTCTTGACTTTCTTTGCTTTCTTCCAATTTTTTG
Source organism: Peromyscus nudipes (assembly GCA_902168325.1). Taxonomy (NCBI): domain Eukaryota; kingdom Metazoa; phylum Chordata; class Mammalia; order Rodentia; family Cricetidae; genus Peromyscus; species Peromyscus nudipes. The sequence goes on along the minus strand of CABHPH010157227.1, from coordinate 14,627 downwards.
TTTGTTTTTTCTTCCATTTCTTTAAGGGAATTTTTTATTTCCTCTTTAAGGAAGTTTTTCATTTCCTCTTTAATGGAGTTTTTCATTTCCTCTTTAAGAGAATTTTTTATTTCCTCCTTAATATAGTTTTTCATTTCCTCTTTAAGGTAATTTTTTATTCCCTCTTTAATGGAGTTTTTCATTTCCTCTTTAAGGGAATTTTTTATTCCTTCTTTAATGGAGTTTTTCATTTCCTCTTTAAGGGAATTTTTTATTTCCTCTTTAATGAAAATTTTCGTTTCCTCTTTGAAGAAATTTTTTATTTCCTCTTTAAGGGTATTTTTTATTTCTTCTTTAAGGGCCTCTATCATCTTCTTAAAGTCATTTTTAGGGTTGATTTCTTCTGTTTCATCTGCCTTGATATGTTCAGGACTTGCAATTGTAGGGTCGGTAGGTTCTGGTGTTGTCATATAGGTCTTTATGTTGTTGCCTATATTTTTCCGTTGGCGTCTACTCATCTCTTTCTCTGCTCAGTGCAGATGGTGTAAGACCCTAACCCTTCAGGCTTACACCTCCAAGCCTCAGAAATGCGAAACTTCAAGCACCAGGAAATGAGAAAATAAAAATCTGGTTCCCTGGGCAAGCTGACCACCCCTGTTCTCAGTCGGTGAGGTATATACTTACGATTCTGGTGATTTGGTTCGGTGGTTGGGTGATCTTGATAAGTTCTTTTGAGAGCTTCTTGAAATACAGGATCCAAAGACACCTCTTACTCCGTGGCTTGCTATATAGCTGGGTGGCTGGCCCCTGATGTCCTCCTCCTTCTCTGGCTCCTCGATCCTTCAGGTTCCGGCGAGCACTGCGGCGTCCCCCCTCGTTGCCTCTGTAGCCACAGCTGCACTGATCCCTGCCGCGCGGAGCCCAGGTCCCGCAGGGCGCACCTGCCCCTGCTCTGCGCTCTCCACTAGTTCCCAATTGAGAAGCAATCAGCAAGGTGATTAACATCCACTGTGCGGGTTCGGGCGTCCCTGACCTGAACTTTGTAGCTCCTCTTCTTACGTTCACCCAGCTCTGTTGCGCCCCAAAGGGTCACCCGGGGAGTCCTGGCCGCTGCTCCTTCCCTGTGCTCATTACGACCACGCCGCTCATACCGTGCCTCTCACCCGAGCTCCTGGCGATCTGCTCACCCGCAGGCCTGGGGAGACCGCGTGGGAAGGATCGATCCAAACCGCGGATTCCCGAGGAAGGCAGAGAAACTTTGATGCTCTAGCCAGCTTTTCTTAACTTAAATTTTTGTCTCTGAATTTTTATCTTTCTCTTTTTCTGTATACCTTTTTTGACGTCTTTCTTTGTGGGCCTGTTCCTCTTATTTGCACATCAGTTCATCATCCAATTTTGCTCTCACTCACGGCCCACCGGCGGCAGCCGCCATCTTCCCTCTGTGTCGCTCTTATTACATTGCCATGACTCTAGAATTTTTTATTTTCTGGGTTTGACTCTTAATTCTTTGCCCAGATTTTTTTTCTGTAAAAAGAGAGTTGGAAACATTTCAAGGTAAGTTTTGAAGGAGTTGTCTAAGCTCTCTAAAGATCAGGGATAAATGAAATGAGCAAGTTCTCTGCATAGCTCCTTGTCTCCCATCCCATGAGTAACAAAATGGACAGTCTCTGTCTGTGGTTTCACAGAGCATTCATGAATAGCTCACTCCCAGGAAAGTCACACTGAGGGAACTCCTCACACTCTTCCATTCCCTCCCTCCTTCACTCACCTACTCACTCACTCACTCACTCACTCACTCACTCACTCACTCACTCATGCTGTCTTTTGCTCAAAAAATAATTTTTTTTTTCTGAGTCTATCTACATGTCAGGCATGATAGCGGTTGTGGATCTTCAAATACAAGCTCCCTTCTTGGTCTTTCATTTTTAATCACTTGACAGAAACACTACAATAAAGGAATGGAGCACAGATCTCAAAATCATCTTTCTCTTGCACACGTCCCCAGGCTTCCCAGTGCCTAATTAGGAAGCTGCATAATTGAGGGAAAACGGTTCCCCCTCTTTTGTCTATCGGGATCATTATTGACATCTGTGCTTGTTTTAGGACTCTTCTGAAAGCAATGGGGCTTGTGAGGCTTCCAGGATTTGCAGGTCCAGCTGACACATTGCAGCAAGCCTCTTAGATGTGACTATAGGACCTGTTTAGTGGAGTGAGACACCCAGACCTGGCTAGACCTGTGTAAATGAATGCACATCCAATTCAATCAAGAGTAAGAGATCCACCTCACAGAATGATTTTTTTTTTAAGCAAAGAAAATTTCACAGTATTTTTTGCAACAAGGAAGAGTTCCTGGTTGTTTATGTGCTTTGTAGAATGCTAATTCAGCATTTAGGTATCATGTACACTGTTTGAAGAGAAGACAGCTCAAATCGTGAAGATAGCTCATGCTATGACTTCAGTCATTACCCCATTTCAAAGAGAATCCATTTCAAAAATGCTGTAAGTGTGGAAAGACTCATTTTGGCTCATAGTCCATTATAGCAGGGCAGACATAGAGAAGTGGCCCAGGCCATGGTAGTAGGGGCCTGTGGCTGTGCCTATTCACACCTAACAGTGGACAGGAAGCTGTCAATAACGTGAACTAGGGGCAGGGTAAAAAACAAAACAAGACAAGGTAAAAAAGCCCACACTTCAAAGACCTGCTCCTGGTATATAACATGCACAGAGAGGTCAGAAGGCAGCTTTGGGTTCTGGTCCTCAGATGCCTTCCTCCATCTTTTGTTTGAGACAGGGTCTCTCCTTGGCCTAGAAAATTTTAAGTCAGGCTAGTTGTTCTGTTAGCTTCCAGGGCTCTTCCTGTCTCTGCCTCCAGTCTCTCCATGGCTGGGATTGCAGGACTGTGCCTCACTTTTCACATGGGTTCCCTGACTCTGAATTCAGGTCCTCATGCTTTGTGAGGGTGAACACTTTACTGGATGAACTTTGTCCCCAGCCCTAAGAATTCCAAGTCTTTTTTTTAATTTATTTTATTTTATTTTACAATATAATTCAACTTTACATATCAGCCATAGATTCCCCCATTCTCCCTCCTCCCGCCCCGCCCCCTCCCTAATTCCAAGTCTTTAATATGTCATCTGAACCCTGGTATCTAACAGTCCTGAGGCTATTTTGAAATTATATGGAAGAATAAAGTTACCTCTTTTGTGGGGCAAGTTTGGATTGTGTTTTTATCATTTCCAAAGTGAGATCTCTGACTCCCTCTCTTTCCCAAGTGGCTTCTACATCAGTTACCAAAATCTATGGTTTCTTCCTCTAACACCCCAAACCCTGCTGGTCATCTTCATCTCAATATAGTTAAGGTTCTGTAAAACACTTGTTTGAATGTTCAAAATCTCAGTCTCTCGGCTTCCTCTTCTCCCTGCCGCCAAATCCCTTCTTAGAAGCTGCCCAAGTAATCCTCAGAGAGTAGGTATATAATAATGAAGATACAACTATATCATCCCCAGTGTTTCACAGACTCATCATTCCCTGCAGAATTAAGTTCAAGTTTCTTGGTCTGACCTTCCATCCCTCTAGAGTCTCACTGTAGTCCCTATCTTTCCCACTTCTGGTTTCTGCTACCTCAGGCATTCAAATCCTTGGAGCAAGTCTGATGTAAATTTCAAGTGAATTTGCTATAACCCAGTCCAGATCTTCCAGTTTCCAGGTCAAGTGGCAGCTTGTCCATTTGAACTTGAAGTCTTCCCTAACTCATTACTGGAAACCATGTCTGTGCTCTCCAAACACTTCCACAGCTGTGTTACTTCGCCCTGGTGATTTTCCATATTACTTCCTCTCATCTTTACATTCTGTTATAGCTGTGTATGGATACTGTAGCTAGCCTGCTTTCTAGAATTCTTCCCTGTTAGAAAACCACTTTCTGCCATAGCTCTATTTCAGATGACATTGTATGTATGTCTTCTCTTCCTATCTAATATCTTATACATGGTTATCTAATTGGTATAAATGAAATGATAGAGGTTGTTTAATGAATTTATTTTATACAAGGTCATTTTATATTACCCAGCCTAGTTTATGGTCCTCCTACTTTGGACTCCTAAGTGCGGGGATTACAGTGTTACCACTATGTCCCCACACAGTCTAGATTCTTTTAAACTTATGTTTTGAAGAACACCAATAAATAAATAATTAAACAAATAAGTAAATAAACAATCCTTTCCTACTCATCTACCTGAACTCTCAATAAACCTACTGAGGTTCACGAGGATGCCAGGAAATTGGCATTCTTAAGTACTAGTATAATCTTCATGTTCACCCCTAATTTGCACTAAAAATTTTCCTGAGTAAAACTAAAAAGTTAGGCAACTCTTTGACGTATCTCTTACAAATTCTAAATTATTGTTGCTGAGCTCAAGAACCACACACACAAGTGTAATTGGAAAGCCTTCTCTGAGTCATGTCAACAGGAGGAAGAGCATGCATTCAAGCAGTGAGCTGCATATTACCAAATATTTCCACAAAGATGACATCACTGCTTTCTCACAACAGTCCTGTGAGATCAACAGGGTAGGCATCATCAGCCCTGTTCTACCAATGAGGAAAAGGTAGCGTGTAAGAGGGGCTAATGAGTTAGCAAGTTTCCATACCTAAATATTGGACAAGACTAGCACTAAAACTCAGTATTTCTGGCCCTACCCCAAGCTCTGCCAGCTGACCCCCTACTCTTGCTACCTTGGACTAACATAGGTGATTTCATTTCCTCACTAAGCTATTGATTTACCAAAGGTCAAATGACCACTGGGTTCCAGCCATTTCAGTATAAGGAGTGGAATAGAGAATAGTATAATTTTCTTATTCCTAACTAACCTTCCATCTCTCCTGGATGTAATTGTATAAAGTCTTTGTTTCTGCTTCTGCCCCCATCTTGCCCCAAGCCTGTGGGTAGAGCCAAGACAGATGAGAGACAAATCCATCAAAGCAAAATGGAAACTTAAGTTGCCCTCACCTGGAGTCACCCTGTTCTTAGATTTCTTGATGTGAAAGATACTTTATTTTCACATTCCTGTTTGGCCTTCAAGTCTCTTGTGTGTGGAGGCATCATAACAGAGACAGCATGAAACTGTGATATGTGTATTTGGGTAGAGGCTCCTGAGTCCCAGTCCTCTTTCTAACACTCCAAACTGGGCACTTTATTGTTCGGTGTTTGGGATTCTTCCCATTAAAAAGAAGAACATGAGTTTGATAATGCTCAGTGTACCCAGAAAACGCAGCAAGGAGCAAGAATCACTCGGTGCATGGTGGGTTACAAATGTCCATCATTGGTATTCTACCTGTGTCAATGCTGCAAACACTTGTGCAAAGGACTCTCTACACAAAACATTTTTTATGGGTTCCCTTTCCTCTTTTGTCAGAGAGGAATTGGGGCATATCAAAGGTAAATTCTTAGATCAAAAATACCAACCTCTGAGTGAACTTCATTTCCCTAAAGCTCGGAGATCACTAAGCAGGGCTGCGCAGGGGATAAAAGGCTGGATAATAAAGCTCTGGATTGGAAGTGGGTTTGGAGGGCTGCTATCAACATGAGAATTTGCCTTGAAGTCAGCAATCAATTCTTCAAAGAAGAGTCTAGCAAATCAAAGACTTGTCATTTGGTTTTTAATTTTCCTGCAGGAAGGTTTTTAAGGATTTAGTAGCTCAATTTTACAGCATTATCAAGAATACAGAAAAAGAGCAAAGAGCTTCCATCTCTTGTCTTAAAGGACAGGCTAGCTTAGATAACCTGACTTCACTAGTAAGCTGTTCACAACAGTCAAAGCCCCTTACCCTTGGGGGAGGAGTTCCAAGTCACTTAGCAAATGCTAGAAAACCCAGACACTACCAAATCCCTTGTATACTCTCCTTTTTTTAACTGTATGTACATGCCTATGATAAAGTTTATTTTATAAATTAGACACAGTAAGAGAGTAGTAATAATTAATAATAAAATAGTACAGTTATAATAATAATTTATATGAGCAGGGCTCTCACTTTCTCTCAAAACATCTTTTTATATGCTCACCTTTTCATTTAAAGGGGCTGTTTACAGCTTCACTTTGTCATATCTAAATTGCCAGCGTACTACTTCCTACTTTTTGTTTGCTTGTTTGTTGATAACCATTACTGAATGAAATAAGGGTTACTTGAATACAACTACTAGGATACTGCAATAGTTGCCCTGATAAATGAGATGGACACTGAGCGATCTGGGGGATTGGTAGCATATATGGCATGGATGCATGGACAAAATCCATGTCCTAGACATGTCCTAGGGTTGAGTGGCCTAGCACAAGATTTCATCAGATTACTCTAAAATAGTGAGCAATTTAAAATGTGTGCATTGCTTATTTCTATGCTTTTCCATTTAATATTTCCAGCCTTTGGTAAACCATGAATAACTAAAACCCCAGAGAACGATAGCATGGCCAAAGCGAAGCCAATTTATACAGTGACGCTGTCAAAGTAGCTTCGGTAGCTTAGACTTCACAGTTGTCCTGTATTGAAACCAAGTGAATTTCACTTTTACACGTAACAAAAAAAATCATGGATGGTACCACATTGATATAAAGAAGTCATTTTTTATTGCCAGCATAAGCTACAAAACCCCCTGCTGCCTGCTTTTCCCACTCTTTGGCAGAGGAAACTACGGCTCATCTACAGAGGATGCCTCACTCTGGGCATGCGCAGTTGCTCAAACAGTGCTCTAGTGGGCCTTGTGAAGAAATAAAATGTTTGTTTGTTGCAGGAAAAGGAAAAGAACCCAGCATCCCGGCCACCAGGAGAGCACGAGGCTTGTGCCCACAGTTACCAGGGAGTTACATGTTCACAGTTGTAGTTTATGTCATGATTTCCCAGCAGACAAGGATAGAAATGTGAGTAACTACTTAGAGATCTCACAGAATCTAGGGGATAAATGTCCTCACTAATTTTAGTACGCTGCAACCCGGATAAGAAAATCACCCCTCCTTGAAGGAAGTTCCCACCTGCAGCTGCTGGTGTCAGTACTGGAATCTCTTGGCAGGGTGACCTTCAATGCCATTGCCTTATGACCTGGTTCTCAGAACTGTCACCCTCCCGGAGCCCAGGGAGAGAGCCGCAGGAGTGCCCCACCTACCTTCCTATGGTAAGTCCCGGCTCCCAGGAAGGGGCCTCCTCCTGTACCAGGGCAGCAGCCCCAGGAGGGCCTCTATCAGGTCAGCCTGGAGAACAGCTCTTCCCAGGGTTCTTCATGGCTTTGACATGAAAATAACATTGCCGATTATTCAGGCAATTTCCCTAATCCGTGAGCCAGGGCAGCAGGAACCAGGTGCTGGGGGGGTTGTAATAAAGCAGGGTGTTTCTGGAGATACAAACCTTCCGGTCTCGCCTCTGGTGGGCCATCTTTCAAAATGGGACCTAGCTATACTACTCCTGGGCATGCACCAGAACGACTCGAACTACAGAGGTCCTGACACAACCATATTTGCTGCTTGTCTATGCACAATGAGAAAGAAATGAAGCTAGTCTAGATGTCCATCAACAGATGAACGCATAATGAAAACGTGGCACGTAGAAACAATGACGTTTTATGCAGCTGTGAAGAAAAATGAAATTATAAAATTTGCAGGAAAGTGGATGGATCTGGAAATGATTGTATTAAGTGAGGCGAATCAGTGAATCAGACTAAGAAAGGTAATGCATATTATCTCTTGTATGTGGATCATAGCTCATAATGCTTTTTTATACATGTGTGCCATTATTATATATTATATAATATGTGCCTATATAGTATGTAAATATGTATGAAAGTAGTTGCGGTTATTGGTCATGAGACTAGGGAAAGGACTGCAAAGGGGGTACATGAGGTTTTGAAGGGAGTGAGTGGTAAAAGAACACACGTGACATGAAAGCAGAAGGGCAGCTGAGGGTTGGGGGTGGGCCAGGGGAACACTGAGAAGAAGCCGGAGGAAGGTCAACCATCAACAATGTTCAAAAATGCTGTAATGGAGCCCAACCCATTGTGTGTAAGCATACACACGAAGTTCCACACAGGTTCCACAGAGGTTCAACACAAAATGAAATAGCAACATCCACCAGATGGTCACAGGAGACTAAAAGTGTAACCAGTGGCTGCCACTTCCGCCATGGCTCCGGGTGCTCCGAGCAAGCTGGCTTTTCAGCAGTTTCCACCTCCACAGACACAAAGGCAAGCACAAAGGCCTCTGATCATCTAAGCAGAGCAGGGACAGTTTGTCAAAGCAAGAACAGTCTCAGATTCAGTGTGCTGGGTCTACGCCAAGGTCAGATTGACTAAAAACTTCAAACAAAACAGCCGAACATTCCCTGTCACCTCTGTTCAAAATATCTGCCTGTCCCTTGCTCTGTGACCTCCATCACCAATGGTGACATTTGTCTCTATGCTGGATGTACAAGGGTGACAGAACCAAAAAACAAAACAAAACAAAAACAAAACAAAAAAACCAAACAAACAAAAACCAAACCAAAACACCCCCCCAAAAAAACCCAAAAAACAAACAACAACAACAAAAACCCCAAACAAACAAAAAGCTGGGCAGTGGTGGCGCACGCCTTTAATCCCAGCACTCAGGAGGCAGAGCCAGGCCGATCTCTGTGAGTTCGAGGCCAGTCTGGTCTACAGAGCGAGATCCAGGACAGGTACCAAAATTACACAGAGAAACCCTGTCTCGAAAAACCAAAACCAAACAAACAAACAAAAAAACCCAAGGGTGACACAATAGTAAGACATGGTGTTTTCCTCTGTTAGCTTTTTAGATAATAATTTATCATAGTTTTTCGTAATAAGAATAATGAGTAGCTAAAATGGATAATCCATCATTGTGAAATATGTTAGTGTTTTATGTGTTTGCTAGTTTAATCAATATAGCCCTATGAGGTAGGCTCCTGTCACACCTGGTTTGACTCTTAGTGTGCTGGTTACTCCGATGATGTCTCTTCCATGCTTTATCCACCATTCACCATCCCTGCTCTATGCCCAGGAGCCTTAGAGACAGCTGGCCTGGCTGTCTTGCAAGTTCATGCTGGTAGATCCAGGTTATCAGAGGATGAAGGAGCATTACTGGGCCACTTGTCCCATGTCCCTTCTTCCTTCTTCTCCCAGCAGCTGTATCTCTCTGTGGACTTGGCAACAATTCCAGGCAGGCCTCCCTCCCTGGCAAGCCTGCTCACCTGGCCTTTTGTCCCCTCCCCCACCCCCAGCCTAGTGCACTTCTGCTGCATTCTGGGGGGCTCTCTTCCACTCCTCAACCCTCTCCTCACCCCGACCAGTAGGCACTTTGTTAGAATCTCTTCATTTGAAGCCATCTAAGGGGAACCATGTGCCCTCCAAGTCCCTGACGGACAGGTCTGGTATGACACTGTGCATCAGAGATGCGAACCTCAGATGCAAACTCAGTGTTCAACAGCAGGGGAATGGGACTGTCAAAAGATAATCAGGGAAATAAAATTTAAAAGCCATGAGAAAGTGGTAGAGAATCATTACAGGAACTCAAAGGCTGATAAAAATATTTCCTAGAGAATGGACATTGTGTTAAACTTTCAAAAAATAGTTAGAACATAGACACAAGGATTTGAAATAGTGTTTCAAACATGAGCAGAAACAGTGAAGACAAAAACACAGACCACATCTTGGGGCAGAAGTGGCCCAGTCTCTGAAGTGGAGTACATTTATAGGTGATGTTTCGCAAATTGCTTCTTTAGAACCTTATTGACCTGTGAAACATTACTATCATATTGAAAAAAAATTAAAATTCCCCAATCAAATAAGACTGGGTACCTTTGAATAAATGAACTGAACCAGATTGATTTATCCAGAACTTCTCAGAGCATTTAGGATGCTAATAAGCACATTGAACTAAACTATATTTTCAAAGATAACCTGTTAGTACCTACAAGAAGTATGGGGGGATAATATTTAGAAAATACAGATTGTCCAATAAGATTCTATGATACTGTCAGTCTTCCTGGTAGAGCAATTCAGAACACTGTGGAGCACCCAAATTCAGAGCCTCCTTGGAAATGCCTCCAGAGTTCCTTGGAATGTCTCAAGTCATGGACAAAAGCAATTTAGAATGCAGACATATACTAAACCAAATTGAATTTATCATCTCGATATGACTTGCAAGGAAACAATGGTGATCACATTTTAAACAGAGATTTGGACTTATATATATATCCTGGACAATACTAGAATCCCAGCAGTAAAACTTCACATCCTGCTCTTCATGGCTAGCTGTTCAAATTATTTTAGATCTAATACTTTAGCTAATTAAAATGTTATCTATTAATTCATTTAATCATTGATTATATAACAATCAATAGAGCCTTTACTAGGAGCTCTTGGCTCCACTATAAAGGAAGAAGTCACACACTTCCAAGAAAAACAAGACAGAATTCCTGCTCATGAGGTGCTATGAACTTGAACGTCAACGTGCAAATACACACAGTCAGAAGACACTATCTTCATACAGTTCCCTGAGAGCAGAGTGATCTCAAACACCCAGCACCTGAGGGTGGGAAGCCTTCAGAGAAGGGTTGGTGTCTGAGCTTGAAGGGGGAGTAGAATTTGTCAGACAGAAAAGTAGTCTCATGAAAGAAACTGAAGTCAAGCATCCAGACTCCATACTTAACCACATTAAAGCTTGATTCTTATAAAAGAGAGACTCCAGTATTTGTGGATAAATATAACCATAAATTGAAAACAAACCAATTTAAAAAAAATGCTTTCTAATTTGAGAGAAATTTTTGTAATGTAAAAAAATCTTTGATTTCTCTTTTGTTCTTGATCATGAGGCTCTTTGTAAAGTTAGGGTACACCAGAGAAGCCCAGCATTGGCCTCTGGAGACTTTTCAAATTTAACCAAAGAAAATGAGAAACACATAGTTGTCTTGAAATGTTTCTAATTTTTCAGTTTAGAGGAGTTGCCCACAGTATACAGGAAATTGCCAGTGCCGGAGCCTGCTCCCCTTCCCAGCCAGTTTGAGCTCGATCTGGTCTTCACAGCCGGGTTAGAACGAAGCTTTCCCTTGCTGTGCGGCTTCTGTTTGTCACTGAGTCCCACGAGTGCCACCATGAAGATCAATACTTAATACCGTGCATATGTTACATTTATTTTTTTCACCTTCATATGTTTGTATTTGGTGAGGTGATGGCATATATTTTTAAACACTTAACATTAGGAATCTCCAATAAAACTAGGAATTTTTAAAGTTTTATTATATTTGCTTTGTTTTATTACATGCTTGAAAGACTTTGTATTTTAGTGGTTCACCTTGCTAGCTTTTTTTATTTAGTTATGGGATCTGTTGTGCTCATTTTTTAACCACATAATGTTTTAAATATAGCACTGTAAGAAAAAAATTATTTCCTGCCCTTAAGACACTAATAAATATAAGTATAAAGGCTTGTCAGTATTCATGGTTTAATAGATATTTGTTGATTGAATAAGTTGGTGATGGCACAGAAATTAGAGGAAGAGACATGAATGTAAAATTTAAATGTGTAATTTTTCACAAATTCCATACTAAGAGAAGCGTTCTCACGTTTGGACCACATTAATAAAAACACCTGAGGGCTGACTAGAGCCCTGAACTAATTTATTCTTAGAAATTTTGGATTAAATATTTAGCACTGATAACATAACAATTTGATTCATCCGTTCAATAACTTTTGAAATGTCTAATGAGTAGCCACAATAGCTATAATGATGATTATTAATAACCATAGCTGATATAAATTAGAACTTATTTCGTGCCGAGTATTGTGCCGAGTGCTTTATATTGATGGCCCTGGTTAGCTCCAAGTACAGGTGAGAAGAGTGAGGCGCGGAGAGTCACATCTGTTCCTAATGTCACCCAACAAGCAAATGAACTAATCCTACATTGTTTCCCAGTCAGTGTGATCTAGAGCTCCACATCCCACTGTAGTTTAGGTCCTCACCGCAAGCCCTGTGGATACCTAAAGATCTTTAAAAACTGGTGTGCTTCCCTCATCGTCAATGTCACAGCCTCAGACTTGAAGAGGGTGTCACTAGGCACTCTGATTGCAGATGACAACCAAGGACAGCGAGTGAGCGAAGTCCAAGCAAGGTGTTTTACTTGAGGGCACACCTCCTTTATGTCTCAGATAGGGTTCGAAGGCCCCCATCTACTTCCTTATCTCTCATTCTAGCCTTCTTCTCATTTACTATGTGGATCTGACAACGCCCACTTACTGAGCAAACTACTAGCTCCACATAACACTATAAAAGTCACCAAAGTAGTAAGAAAGCGTGTGGAAATGATTTTTATTTAAGTTATGTTTAAATGTTACATTAAAACACAGACATTGTACATATTTATGGGTACTGTGTGATATTTCAATATGTACATATACTGTACAGTGTTTTATTTTTAGAAAGGAACTAGATGTCCTCGGAAGTATGGTTGATAATCTGGTTGATAGCTTCCTAACTGACTAACTTGCTGAAGCTGAATATGGATCGTGGTCTTATATAAAATAAGCCCTAAATTGAATTTCACAGTTTCGAACTAGTGTTAAGTCTCTCGTGGTCCTGTGACTCTAGTTTCCAATTATCAAATGTTCCCATTTCATCTTCTACTGCCAGGCCATTTAACAAGTCCTTATGAGCACCTACATAACTGGGAAGAGGCAGCAGGTGTCCACAAGAGGATGGTGACAGTTGGAAGATGTGTTGATATATTGTGTACCCTAATAAACTTGCCTGAGGATTAGAGGACAGAGCCAGCCACTAAATTAGACATAGAGGTCAGGCAATAGTGGCACACACCTTTAATCCTAGCACTGGGGAGGCAGCGATCCATCTGGATCTCTGTGAGTTCAAGGCCACACTACATGAGATTGATCCAGTATAGGAGAGAAACAGTGCCCGGCAGAGGTGGCACACACCTTTAATGCCAGCACTTGAGATCTCATGCCTTTGCTTGGGAAGCACACGCGCCTTTAATCCCAGGAAGTAATATGGCAGGGCAGAGAAAGGTATATAAGGCATGAGGAGACAGGAATTCACTCTCTTGAGGCTGAGGATTTCATAGAGGTAAGAACTAGTGGCTGGCTGTTCTGCTCCTTTGATCTTTCAGCTTTCACCCTGACATCTGGCTTTGGGTTTTTTATTATAAGACCATTTAAGATTGGAACAACAGAAGAGCTGACTCAGCTCCTTATGGGAAAACGAGCAAAGGAGGGTGTGGGGCAATACAAAGACTCTCAGCGATGAGTCAGGTCATCTCATGCTATGAGGAAGGCCATCCCATGCTACAAGGCAGCAGAAGTATCAGCCATGCTATCTGCTGGAGCAGAGCTCAGGATCCTGAGTGAACACTTGAACCTCCTCAGTGTCCCACCTGCAAAATGGAGAAAATCATGTCCCTTGCTATAGGTTGAATGTGTATCCCCAAGTCCCTGAATTCTCATTGTAATAAGTAGGAGCATTATTTGATAGACACCTCATGAATTCAATTAATGTTGTGGAGGAATGGGATTTTTACTGTGAGATTGTGTGTGGTATGGAAGGGAGTCAGCCATGTTTGTTCTTGCATCTCCACAAGATGCCCAGTGTTCCGTTATCGTAGCACAGACACCTCCATCTTAGATTTCTCAGCCACTAGACTCAGGAGCCAAATAAGCTTCTGCTCATTATAAATTATCCAATCTGTGGTGCTCGTATGGCAGGCTAACATATCTCTCCTTTTCTGTTTATCTTAAAGATTACATGCAATAAAATATACTCCACACCACAGAGCAGAATGTGTGCATTTAAGGAACACATCCATAATCTTTGCAGCTGAGTCCTAGCTCTGCTCCTTTAGTCTTGCATTTCTCCTTTATACAGTAGCAGTTCTCTTCCTATCCTTTTGCAGTGTGGTTCTACAGTAAGATGATGCATGTTAAAGCCTTGCCCAGAATCTGGGAATGTATCATAGTGGTAAAGCTTTAGGCTTGCTTGGCTGAGCAAGGTGCTATATCTACTCTCTAGCACTTCAAAGGTGGAAAAACAATAAAATGAAACTCCCAGGTCTTTCTTTACCTTTTGAGCTTCAGTTCAAATCCCATAGCCTCAGGGAAGCCTTCAGACCTGACCTAATAAGAAACAATGATTCTCTCCTCCAGGTTTTCTAGCTCATGTCTGTTCCCTGACCTAGCCCATATTTCAGTTTTCCTTGTGTTGAATTTTGTTTTATGTCCATGGCATTTAACGCTCTGCACCATGAGGGTGGGGGTCGCTTGCTTGCTGAGTCCCACAGCCCCAGAAATTTTATACAGAGGGGACAGACAATAAACTCGCAGGTCTCGCCCTGAGTGCACTTTTAACTCCTCAATCGCAGCGCCCATAAAAAAAGGTTTGAAAAGGCAGCAAGGGGGTTGGATATTTTCCCCCTGGGGGAAAGATGGACAAGTACAGAAAAAAAAAAAAAAGAGCAAACATCTATGCTTAGCATGAGAACACCTGCTGTTTACACAGCACGTTTCTCTCAAAGGTCAAAGCACTCTCCAAATCCATCATGTTGCTGTCCAAATGGCCGTCACATAGATGACCTAAGCGCCAAGTTATTTTTCTTTTTCTTTTTTTATTAAG
>CABHPH010157225.1:50173-92424 GCA_902168325.1 Peromyscus nudipes | reverse complement strand
ATGACCAACGCCCCCAAAAGATGCTTGTCAATCACAGCATCACCAATATGATGCCTCCTTGTATGAGGGTTGCACCTAGCTCCCTGCACATGGAAGACTCCCACTCATCCTCCCTGTCCCTCTCCCTCTCTCTGTGTGTATATATACTCTAAAACATGGACACTCTTAATGCTTCGGTAAAAACTTGAGAATTTTTGAATAACAAGAAAATCTTGTATCAAAATGTAGGCACAAACTCTGATTTAATAAATTTCACAAAGCAAAATTATATCCTTTTATTTTTAGGTACCGTACAGTGACTTCAGAGCATTTACTGACATTCATCTTGACAGACCCTAATTCTATTAATATGAAGATTTGGATCTTAAGTGAGTTCTTATTACTGTAATTGTCTCTAACAGTCTAGAAATGTATAGACAGTGTAGGAGTCATAAGGATAAAAGTTGGGCCTGGGCTACACAGGAAGACCTTGTCTCAGATAAAAATAAACAAACAATGCCAAAGAAGCTGGGAGTGGTGCCACACACCTTCACTAGAGGGACAGAAGAAGGCAGACCTCTGTGAGGTCCAAGCCAATCTGTTCTACATGGCGAGTTCCAAGATATCCAAAGAAAACAAAAAACCCACAGAAGGTACATAGTCGTTGACGGTCTTTTAAGCCTTGTGTTCTTCTATTTTCAGATTTTCCTTTAAAAAATGACTAAATGAGGACAGGAACAACTGGCCACAGGAGATTAGAATATGGGTGTATATTTCTAAAGCCATATTTAAGTTATACCAGAGGAACTTCAGAACAGAGTAAGTTGCCATTACCAACATTTCCCTTAAATTTTTGGAAGGGGGTTGTGTCCGTGTGTGTGCATGTGGCAGCCTGAGGTCAACCACAGGTGCTGTTTTCAGGAGCCATCCATCTTTTCTTCTGTGAGGCAGCCTGCCACTGGTACCCAAGCCTCCTTGATTAGGCAAGCTTCAGTCTTTGTCTCCCTAACACTGAGATAATGGCATGTGCCACAAGGCCCAGCTTTTCAGGTGGGTGCTGATGATGGAGCTCAGGTCCTCACACTTGCATGGCGAGCACTTTACTACCTGAACCCCAGCACCTCCATTAATTTTCCAAAGCCTGGCAAAGTTAAAGTTATCAAACTTTTGGATAGACTCTATTTTAACTCTAAAATTGCATCTCCGTTTGATGTATCATACCAGAAAAGCACATGTGGATAGACATCCATGGGTGTTGTGCGCCTCTGGGTCCAGGATCTGACATCATTGCATTTGGGAAGCATATTTCAAAAGCACTTGGTTCTCCCAACTCATCATGCACATACAGCCTCCCGTCATTTTCAAAGCAAACCCAGAGGGCTAGCATCTCACAGTGCACAGTTCTGGGTGGCTGGGTGGCTGGGTGGGATCTAAAGCCAGGAGGTCAAGAGTGGAGACTGTCTAAAGCTGCACGAACTAATACCGGGCCGATAGCTATCAGGAGCAGCTGAGCCTTTCAATAGTGACTAGTGCATTATTTTGCTTCATTTCCATTAACAGAGATTGAAATAGCTTCACGTGGCTAATTCCAACACAGGAAAACTCTAGTTTTGTGAAAAACTAGAAAGTGCTACATACACATTTATAAAGTAACTGAAAAGGACACCGTGTGGGTGGATTTACTTAGCATAAATCAACACTGGTGGACTTTTAAGCAGAAAGAAAGCAGTGAGACCATTCCGTTCATCTCCTGACGTTCTTGCTGTCACTGGTAGCTCCTCTGCCAAAGATTACGCCAGTAAAATGTGCAATTCATTTGCTTTGAGTCTGTAATTGGTTTGGTGTACATAGGGAAAAGTTGAAACATTTAACAAAATTAAGCGTGGTTTGGTTTTAAATTATTAATCCTCCTTTGATTTTCCTTTTATAGCATGAAAAACCTCTAGGATAAAAGTTGTTCACTTGGGGCTACATCCTCTCCTTGCTCCATTGCTTAGGCAATCTAAGTTCAAGTCTCACAAGACTTGAGAGGGGCCCTGCTTAAGTCACTGCCAGCCATGTGGAGGCAGAGAGAACAGTCAGGAAAGTGTTAGAAGTGTACAACCAAGGAGTCCACAGAACACTGGAAAGGAGAAAGATGGCCTTTGCACTTGCATGGCAAGGGGACAGAACACAAGAACATGACACCCTCTGAGACACTGTGGTGGTGACGTCCAGGCTCCTCTCACAAGGCACGGCCTTTATAACTCATTTTCCCATCCAGCACCATCCTTTTCCATTATAGTCAATGGTGCTTAAACACAATTGCGAACAGCTGATGGTGTAGGAGATAAAGGCAGACTTTCTCCCATGGGGCACCAACAATCAAAAGAGAAAAAAAAAAAGGTGTAGAGAAAAGAGAGACAGGAAAAAGGAAGAGTGGTATAAAATAAAGATACACACTATAAATGCATTTTCTGTGAAAACAAGAACATTCAGGAAATAATCAACTGTGATCAAAGGCTTCGCTCACCCATTGCTGGAGTCCCCTCCCTCCCAACCTTATTGAGAGTTTCTGCAGCAGAAAAAAACAGAAGAGAAAGGGGATGAGAACCTCCTGGTCCCGGCAACAGTAAGCCAAGTTGCCCTGGCTCGGGCAATACGCTTATATAGAAACTCAAATGCTTACAAACTGTGTAAATAGAATCTAGGTTGGTTGACATTCCAACAACTGCTTACCTGTGGATCACCCACGGACATGGGGAGGAGTTGGTAGCCTGAGAAAAAGAAGAAGATGTGGGGATCTGTTGGCTTCATATCAACAGAATGAAATCGAGAGAGCGAGCAATCCATGGCTCTTGGACCTTCATGGATCTTTTTTATCTTTTGCTCTGACTCTTACTTTGTCAGATCAAACTAATTTTTCTCCTGCATTCACTATGTGTAAGTCAGAGATGAAAAATGATGCCAACACCACTGGGTAGCCACAGACCTCCTCTTTACACTTTTGGATGGCACCCCAAGTGAAAAGGATCACAGATATAGAGCATACATTCTCTTTGATGAAGATTCAAACGTCTGACATTTCAAGGCCAAATACTCTGCAGATTGAAAAATCATTTGGACCATGGATGCAGGGACCTGCTCCAAATTTGGACCTGTTTACCTTCTTACTTTGTTGTCTGGCCTCTGTTCCTAGTGAGATTTTTCCTTAGAGTTTTCCACTGAGTTTTCAAGGAGAGGGAAAATTGTTTCTGTTAAACTATTTTACTGTTCAGTCGGCTGTCCCTATATGTGGGTCTCTAATCAACAGAGATAGAAAACTACTCCAAAAACATAATGTGCCTAAATGGAATACATGTAGACTTTTCTTGACAGTAGTCCTAAACAATACAGAATACAAATTATTTACATGATATTTACAACTATTTGGGATATTATTATGTTTGATTTAAAGATAATTTAATGTATACAGGAGCATCTGCATAGGTCATCTGCAAATTCCACATCTTTTAATGTAAGGAACTTGAGCATAGATTTTGATATTTGTAGGGGTTCTGCACAGGTATGAGGGTTGTCTGGCTATGGATGAGTGGGCACAACCCGCCCAAGACAAGTGCCCAGCTGTGAAGCTAGTCACAAAGAATATATTCCTATTTAGCAGAGCTGTGCCTCCACACACGTAACAGGTAAGTTTCCAAAGTCAGCAACCATCAGGAACAAACGTGATATCCACATCACATTTATGGAGTTCTGGACATTTCTCCTATTTAGCTTTTCCTTGTGTGGTTAGAGATTGTTTGAGAGCATCTCCCTGTCTCCAAAGTCTAAGGATAAAAATACATTATTCATCTTGCATGAAATTAGTAGATAAAATGACTAGGCATTTCCCACTATTTCATCTTCAAAAATCATCTCAGATTGATGATGTAATTCAACACCCCTCCCCCCCCCCCGTTACTAAGAAACATTGCACTGTATTACGCTGTCCTTAAAAAGTCTCCCTTTCTTCAAGTCATGGCTCTTAACTATAACTTATTAATTAATGATGTCAACTACCTCTCATGTTTTCACCAACAAAGCACAGGGACAAATCAAGAACCCACTTTCTAAGTAATATGGTCACTCTGATCATTAGCCTTGATCATAAACACCTATTATACGTCACCTCATCCGAGACTTTCCTCCACCACTACATAAGTCACATGGACCTATCAGGATCTAGCACAGAAAGGGGCTCATACCACCTAGGGATTTACCTGCCACACTAAATTTGCTTACAATCATCACTGGCCTTAACAATCTCCCTGGGAGGTATTTTGTGCATGTAATTGTTTAGATAGTTTTCATAGATGTATTAAATTGTAGTGCTAGTATTTTACAGGACAAACTTTAGAGAGACTTAAACCATACACACGATTTTCTGGGTATAACTTGGGTTACACAAAACAGGCTGTTGTTAGTGTCTATTTACCATAAAATATCTTCATTGCTTTTGTGATATTGCACACACAAAGATCCAGAAACTTTGACCTATTTTTTTAATCTTACTGTGCTCAATTAGTTATTATGATTACAATAGTCCTTTGCAAATAATACACCCAAACACCTGAACTTACTTTTTATGAGAAGACTTTAAATGTATCTTTGGTCTTGAAATGATGTATAAGCTGAGAAAGACACATATTGGGGCTATATGTATGCCTGCAAACTTTTAAGAAAAGCCTTTCTGCATGGGAGAGAAATAGAAAATGTTCCAATTTTTATATTTCACCTCCATAGCACAAGTGTGTTGCTGAGCACCTAGACACAGATGTGTTAGCCCTAAAGTAAATGTTTCCATATTGATTAGTTACAGTAATGCTTGAGGCTAAGCAAGGAGTCCCTAGATTGACACAAATAAAGATAAATATGTACAGATGTAAATGTGTACAAATACCCTGAAGCTAGGATTAGAATATGCCCACCCCTTCTACCATACTTCCACTCCCTTGCCCTTTACTGGGATCTCCCAGGCATCCTGCTGTGTGCTGCAAGCTAAGAGGAAGAGTTGAGTGTATGTATTATGAGGCAAACAGTCATGTGCCTTGCTTTGTTAAGGTTCATGAGTAGCAAAATTAAGAAAACAATTCAGGAATCCTGCTTCTAAATGTCCAGTCCTTGCCCTTGAAAATTATTTTTGACTTTTATATTCAAGGTGAATTTTTTCTAGGCTATTCTTGGATATTTGGGTTTTAATTAAGTTCTCATAGGATGTGAAGGAGAGATAAAACACAGGCAGCCTTCTTATTGAATTAATTTGATCTTTGTCTTTTACGCTCCCCACTATCGAGACTGTCAAATAAACCAGTTTTGATTCATAAATAATAGTTCCATTATATCTACTGGGCCACTCGTCAGAGTACCTGAAATTTTAATTCACTTGTTCAGCTAAATTTCATCCTCAGTTCATGGCCATAAAATTCCGTATTGACAAACTTTCAAGCCAACTTTGACTCTGAGGTATCTAGTCAACATTTTTCTTCTGTGTGGATATTAGTTTATTGAATAAGTGGCATCTGTTTTCCTCCGTATCACTAGCCGAGTGGGTATTTCCTTTTGACAGGTCTGCAGGATTTATGGGTTTGCATGCTCTGAAGAAAAATAGTACTAAGCAAAAAATTCCAATTCATTACCTCTTAGTACTTAATTAAGATCATACTCACGGCACACTGGAGGTGAACTCTGAGATGGCTGTGACAGCCATCCGGCAGCCAGCTATATTATCTTTGGAAGACAGAGGGGATTCTGATTATCCTGACCTCATTTTCCACCCCTGATATTCATAAACGTTCCTTCTCTTTTGCTCCCTTTTAGACTTGGCCGTCACTGTTGGGATAGTGAGCGCAGATGCCTCTCAGAGGCCACCAACCTGTCTGTGCAGCCTTCACAGATGATGGAGGCACCACTGAGGCCTGACACAACTCTGAGACCTTCCAGCCTGCAGGCAGGCGTCTCTAAGCAGCGGCTTTCCCCCAAGGTGCTGCAGGAAGGCAAGCCCTGGGCCTCACCTGTCCGGGTTCTGTGTGCATACGTGCATCTGCAGGAGGATTCGCTGCGTGAAAGTCTTAAAGCACTGGCCGCACTTCCAAAGGTGCCAGTCGCTGAACTCCGAGTGCAGCTGGCTGGTGGAGGTTGGGCTGGCCAGGACCCGCTGATTCTTCACGTTGATTTGGTTAAATCCTGCCTCAATGGGCCCAGATTTATCCAAGAGGGTGAAATTCCTGCTGCAAGGAGTCTGTGGGAAAACCACCGAGCGCTGCTGGCCGGAAGGAGAAAGCTTACTGCTTTTATTGAAGGGCTGCAGGGCGTCTTGTCGGCACATGGCTTCCATGACTGTGGAAGGGACGTTCACTAGAACAGTGAGAGTTCGAGGTCAGTTTCGCCAGCCCTTAAATAAACACAGTAACACACACTTCAAAACACCCCTAGTAAACAAACATGTGAAAGCGTGTTTTCCTGGCCCCCAAATTAGTATAATAAGATCATTCGAGGGGAAAATCAGGCTTATCAAAAATTAATAACTCAGCCAATGCCAGTTTATTAAGCAACTAGTCTATGCTCAGTGCTGTTCTTGTATGACCTTTGCCTTCAACATTCACACAGTTATGACTTGAGAGATATGAGACTCCACACCGCACCCTGCTTAGAGACCTTCAGATGTGAGAGACAGGGTGAGCTGAGCTGGGGGTGCCCAGAAATGGTGGATCCCATTGCATTAGATACAGAATGCCAAGGCCTCCCTCCAGGCCTTTCCAGAACAAGACAGGTATTAGCCATGGAGCTGACTGAAGAGCTAAGAGGAGGAGAGCCTTGATACAGGAGAGCCTGGCAGCTGAGGGGATAGAAGGAGATAGGCTGCCCCAGCAGGTGGGGGATTCCCGCCCCTAGTGTTGGGGAAGGGGAGAAATGACAGATCTCAAAGTTCCTTAAATTTACTTTTAAAATTATTTAAGGCCCAGATAATAGACAGAGGCTGGTTTTGAACAGAGGAGGATAAGTCTACTCAGGTTTCAGGGAGGGCTCGAGAGAGGCATGGATAGATGGCTAGAAGAAGGGGGTGCCAACAGCTACGGTGCTTGAAACTGAAGCTTTGAAATCAGGAAGGCCTAGGCTCCTGTCTGGACTCTGGCTTTTATTAGAGATGGTAATCTTATCGACCCTCTGTGCCCTCTTTCCCCAGAGGTAAAATAAGGATAGGGGTAGCAACACTTCTAAAAATAATAGGCACATGGCTTGGTGATTGAGATGGCCTAGATTCGAACTCCACTATTCCCGAGCACTGCAACTGTGGGAAAGCTGCAACAGCCAAGCCCACGATGTGGTCCTTGGGCAAACATGAAGTGGTCAGTCTGAGGATTGTGTGAGATCATGTATCGATGGCTTTAGGAAGGAGACCAACATCCGATAGCAAGGTCGCTCTGGGGGCCTGGTGTCCTCATCTTTCAGTCTCCTTTCAGGAGGCTAAGGTGTGATGTCAAAGAGTTCATCCCAGGACCTGATGTCAAGAGCAGTCACCATTCTTTGGGTTGTAGGAAGAGACAAGATTAGAAGGAGGGAGATGGTCCTTGCTGGGTAGTAGAGTGGAAGAGAAGGAAGACATATCAAATACAAGGCTTCTTTATGGGAGAAATCTAAATCCTTGAAGTTTATTGTTCTTTTAAAAATTTTTGTTCTGTTTTATTTTTGACAGGGTATCATTCAGTAGCCTAGGCTGGCCTCGAACTCACAGTGATCTGCCTGCCTTGGCCCCTCAGGTACTAGGATTTCAGGCGTAAGCCACCATTCCTGGTTTCTCTTTTCAATATCTTACAGTGTTAACAATATATATCCAGTATTAACTGGTCATTCCATGGGTCTAAAGGTGATTAGAATCTATGCAAAAGGCTTAAACTTTTAAAAAAGCAACTACTAAGTCAAGAATATATCATTATTGGTCATTTCAGGCGTCAAAGAGATGAACAATTATGCAGTAGTCAGGAGATTAAGATGAGCGGCGGTATATGCTCTCTGATATATATCCCAGCACATGGGGGGAAAGGGTGGGCAGGTGGATCTCTGTGAGTTCCAGGCCAGCCTGGGAAACACAGGGAAAGACCTTGTCAAAAAAAATATGCCAAATTTTGAAGATGATTGGCAAAAAGATTGGTGAGGGCAAGAAACAAAGCCATGCATGCTACAGTTATTGATATGGGTATTGACCACTGGCTCAGAACTGTGGCGGGAAACACCCTGGGTGCTCGCTTGTCCTCAACACAGCCATAGCTAGGCTTCCTTCACAACATGAGCATCCTCAACTCTAAAAGACAGCGGTAGAGATGTGGGAACCAGGAAGCTATGGAAGGAGATAGGCGGATCACACGTGTGGGTACAACTGTGTCACCTGGGTTTCTTCCACAGAACCACATGACCAACAAATCTAGCACAGCGGACAGTCCTGTCTACAGTAACTGAAGCATACCTCATCTCATCCCAGGGAGGAAAGACTCGGTGCTGGAGTCCGGGAAAGACCCTGGAGCGTCATCCACTGGCTTCTCAGCAGTAGTTTCACAGAGGATTTTTAAAGATCACACGAGTCTCTCAGATGGGCCTGAGGTGAGGTCAGGGCTGAGACTCACTCAGCTAAGCTGACCCTCCCTCATTACAGGTGGCAAAACGGTAGCCTAACAGGACCCAGTGGCTTGCTTGGCATGACATATCTGTTAAGGACAGACCTAAGCTACAAGCTCTAGCTTTCTAAGTTCCAGAGAATTTCACTTTTGCTTCATAGCTATAACCTCTCTGCTCACTAACTGTGTTTCAGATAGAGAAAGGCCACCTTATGGGTAGTACAGTGCTTTATGTGTTCCATATACACCAAACTATACACGTTACATATGTGTGTATGCCTGTATTCAAATTATATGTAGTCTATTTCATATATAAAAGTCATGTATCATTTGACCTTCTGAGGCAAAAATCAATATGGAGTTCGTAGACTTTTTTTAAGACGTAAAAAAAGTCTTTCTTTGTGTTTCATCTTAAGCAGACTCTAAAAGATAAGGGGAAATGCTCTGCCATTTTTAAATAAAAAGTAAAAACAGGAGCACTGTCAGAGGTGGGGTGGGGCCCATTTGTTTGGCATTTTCATCACTAATGTAGGAAGGGCAGAGCACAGAGAACCCACGAGTCTCCGGGTAAGAGTGCGCTCTCGCTGGCCAGGATACTCAGAAGGAATGCAAAGAGGAAGAAGGATGGCATGAATGGGCTGTAGACATGTAGAAGGGCCGCAAAACTGGCCCAAGCTTTATAGAGAAAGAAATAGATTCATAGGCCAATGACTTTTATATTTTATATTTTATATTTAATGGTCAATATCAAGGGAAAAATCAAATCTAGATCTCTAAAAGTTTGCATAGTAATCAGAGATATATGTATCTGGGTGAATATAGTGTAATAAACAGCATTTGGGTAGTAAAAATGAAGATGACTGAAATAAGATTATTCTCCACTTATGACTTTATTTTTTGAGATATCATAACACAAATCTGAAACGCTTCCTGGCTGTAGGTGGCAAACACACTCCCTATTCTGTCCTGAGGGTGGTCCTCCATTGTGTTTATAAAATAATTCAGTCTTACTAAATGAAACTGAGAAGATGATTTACAAGAGAGAGGGAATGAAAATTTTTCACAAAAGCGATCGTATTTGAAGTCTAGTCGTTCCGTGGAGTCCTACACACTTCCACAGAACCCTCAATGTATACATGTTTGTCTTGAAAAGAGAACATTTTAGAACATCCTCCCGAATGCCAGCCTCACCGGCCACACCAATGAAAAACACTAACAAGAAGCTGTATCAGCAGGGGACGGGGGTAAATCAGAAACACTATCTCATGGCAATCCAAGAGAGGCAATTCAGATGAGGCCCGAACATAGCAGCTAAATAACCTAACAAGAAACATAAGTGGTTTCTGCATTCGAGGACACTGAGCTAGAGAGTCCCCTCAGTCTATGAAGACACAGATGCAGAGAGAGGGGGTGCCTGGAAAGATGGAGCCAAGCGAAGACATCAAACCATCCCATCTGGATAGCTAAAACACCTGGGGGAGGGGGGGGAAGGAAAATTCAGGATCCATAAAATCAAGTCTTACTTCACCCCACCTGCAAAACACTTACTGAGCATCTATTACACACTGACTGGTGGGCGTATAGGGGGACAGGAAAGCTCACTGCCCCTCCCGCTGTGACATTTTGACAGAGAGGAAGGTGGTATTTTTACAGGCATTTACTTGGCTTCAATTCTTAAGTTCTACTAATTGGGGCGTTACAATTGTAAGGTGCTGACATCCAGAGTTAGAGCAAGAAAATATGTTCATTCTAGAAGTAGAAAGCACAGGACTGCAAGAAAGAAAGAAGAGATGCCAGGAAGCTGGGTCTCTGAGCCCTGAAGGGACACATTCGAGGGTGCAGAGGAGAGGAAGGGACAGCGAGGGAGTTGGTACAGTCCGTGTTGTGTGACAGGGAAGGAACTGAGCGCTACAGGAACCGAAAATGTGTCAACACGGCAAAAGAGGGGACAGATGTGAGGCTGCACCTGAGGCTGGAAAGAAAGGAGGGTATTGCCTGCCCCTGTGGGAACTGGAAATGGGCTCGGCTACTGGGCGGCCAGGGGCCTCCAGCCCACTAAGTAACAGCTTAGCAAGGCTAAGCTCTTGGGGTCTTGGGGAGACTAATCTCTTAGTTTAGTTTGGTTTGGGGTTGGGAGCTGGGTCTCATTCGTTTGACAGTCCTGGCTGGCCTGGAACTTGTGACCATCCTGCCTCTGCCTCCTGAGTGTGGGAATTACAGACATGTGCAACCACACCCAACTGGATTCTAATGAAAACACCAGGTGTGCAGATGTCGCTCAGTTGGTAGAGTGCTTGCCTAGCATAATCAAATCCCTAGGTTCAGTTCCCAACCCCCATAAAACTAGGAATGGTGGCACATGTCTGTAAACCCAGTCCTGGGAGGTGAATGCAGGAGGGTCAGAAGT
Organism: Peromyscus nudipes; assembly: GCA_902168325.1. Taxonomy (NCBI): domain Eukaryota; kingdom Metazoa; phylum Chordata; class Mammalia; order Rodentia; family Cricetidae; genus Peromyscus; species Peromyscus nudipes. The sequence goes on along the minus strand of CABHPH010157225.1, from coordinate 81,411 downwards.
TCAAGGTCATCCTCGGCTACATAGCAAGTTTAAACAGCTAGGGCTACATGAGACCCTATCTGAAAATAAATTAATTAGTATGTGAGTCAGAGACTATGTGGGGCTCCTAGCATTCCATATTAAAGAGCTACTTATTTAACGGAAGAGCCCTTGTAAGTCTAAAAGAGTTTTGAACCGGAGCTGGAGGGGACCAGATGTTTGCTTTCAGGGTATCATCAATCCACGTTGACCAGTGTGTACCATACGCTGGTAGTACATTTGCAAAAAGCAGACAGGAAGCCAAACGTGGTGTACACCTATAATGCCAGTTACTTGGGAAGCTGAGGCAAGAAGATCAGTAACTTATAGACAACAATGGCTTTCTTGGAAAAGTGGAGACAGAGGGGAGAAGGTTGGGTGAAGAACAGACGAAGATCAGAGAAAAAAAAGGGGGGGCAGGGGAGAATGTACTTAGATGCCTGAAGAGAATACAATTATATTCCTGGAAGAATAGCTAAGAATTTGTCAACATCCCTCATTATCTCTTGGCTAGAGATTTGTATGCCTATAATACTTTTTGGACTTTGATCTACAAGCCCAAACTATCTGTTGATAAAACAAGTGGACAAACTGGAATTAAAAAAAAAAAAAAAGCAAATAAATGAGATTTCACTGTGGCTGTGAGGACACTGAAGAGGTTACTTCACGGTGCAGCCCTGAGTGGACTGTATAACCGTGGTCAGGACGGTGGCGACAGAGATGAGGACGCATGAGGAACACACACACGGGACCTGGAGATAGAGTGTGAGGGTGATGTGTCAAGGTTTCTTTCTAGCACAATCGGATGGCTGGAAGTGAGCCCTGTTAAACTGGGGGGAGAGAGACAGATTGTGGGAATGAGCATAACAGCTTCAGTCACAACACACTGAGGGTGAGCGTCCTGTGTGGGGTGGACGTGAAGCGTGTTGAGGAGACCATTGCTTAGCGAGGCTGGGAGTCACCCAAGTCTAGGTCGAAAATATAGACCCCCCCCACACACACACACAAAAGAAAATACAGACCCGAAGGACCTGGGAAACAGAGATTTGGGGGAATCTGTGTGGAGACCTCTTAGCCTTTAGGCTGAGATGGAGTGTGGAGTTCTGTGGGGGAGAGTGTTACTGGGGAGTCTTTGGAGGATCAACATGCGTTAGAGAGTGAGCAATGTATGATAGGAGCAGCTAAAGACGGAGGAGCTCTGGGGCTGGAATGCTTGCAGAGCCGTCCTCTCCGGGAAAACAGCCAGTCCTTCATGCCTCTGCACTGAGCAGCCGTTGCATGTGGACCACCATCCAGTTCAGAGTGCGCTACAGTCAAGGGTGCAGTAGTTCTCCTAGGCTGCTGTAGGTGCTGTGATGAGCCCATCTGAGAGATGGCCCCCTCCCACAGGTCCAAGAACTAGGAGAGTGAGTGATGGTGTTATACAGCAAGCTGTGCCAGCGGGGCACGGACCACTCCTGGGAGCCAATAAAACCACCTGTCTCCGATATTTCCCTTCCTCCTTCATCCTTCTCAGGGGTTTTGCTGTCTCCCTTCCAATGGGTTGCTGCTGCCTTGGTTAAAGATGAAAAGGAATCCCTGTGTGCATTTCTTGTGTTTTCTAGAATTCTACAGGTTTCTTAAGTGTGTATGTGTGTGTGTGTGTGTGTGTGTACACGTACGCACACGCACATGGAAGCTAGAGGACAAACTGTCTATCATTCATTCCTCAGGTGCCATCCACCTTTTTTTTTTTTTTTTTTTTCACCAACAGGATCATCCCCCCAGTTCTTACTAGACTGGCTGGCCCGCCCCCCCCCCCCCCCCCGTCTCTGCCTCTCCAGCTCTGAGATGGCAAGTGTGTACCATCTTGCCCAGCTCCATTGGGGTCCAGGGACCTCACTCAGGTCCTCACGCTTGCAAGGCACTGATCCACCTCCCCAGCCCTCGGCCAATTTTTGTATTAGGATTGACCTGGAGATTTTATTTCTGGCAGGTAGTGATAAAAATCAAGGCCTACACCATTCTACAGCTTTATCAACGTGTGCACTGTTTTCACAGTGTCTCAAGATGGACAGTTTCTTGGCCTCTTGGCTTGGAGTCAGCATTCTTCTAGTCTCCATTCAGAGAAAGGATAGGCCCTTGCTATACTCAGACTTGTGTGAGGAGCCCAATCCCAGTGTCTTTCTATGCATAGGGAGGGGTAGGTGCTCTGGTTCCTCTTGACCATATTCAACCTAATACCCTCAGCTCAGGGGCTCTACCGTAGCTACCCCAAGAGGCGCCTTCAATGAGTTTTATGCTTAAGTTGTATGCTAATGAACTTTCTTCTATCCTCTAAAGCTGGTAGGGACTTGCATTTCTGCACACCATCACAATGCTTTCTTTCAGGCCTTGCACACACAGATACAGATACCCCTGTTGGATTAAGTGGTATCACAGTATCCTAAAGATCACACAGATAAAGGATCGAGCAGGGTTCTCCTTAGGCTACATTCCTATTGTCTGTAAGAATAGAGGGGATGAGAAGCCCTGTGCAAAGGTGGCCCTTTTTATTTGCTGTTCTTTGCAAATCAAGAGGAACAGGCCTCCTCCAGGCAGGGTCTAATCCAGGGCAGCTCCCTCATGGCCATCAAGTCTCACATTCAGCCACCTCAGCTTCATATGCTGAGACAGAACAAGCACTAGGAAGACTTGTTTAACGTTTATTCACAGGCCTTTTTTTTTTCTTTCTCTCTCTCTTTTAATTTCCTCTGAAAAGAATATGAACCACTCAGGTCTTTACACTCTGCAGGAGCTAATCCCCCACTGGAAGCTTGGGGCGACCTCGCTCCTTCTTGCGGATGTGATCTGTCGACACAAGCGTTCCTTCAGGCTCTTTGAAAGGCCCACGGTGGATGGAGAGGCTCTCTCTTCTGGAGCTCTCTTACATTTTTGAACTATAGTTTTTTAAAAAGAAAACAACACAAGCATTGCTTCCAGAGCCCGGATGCCAGTGTGGAGTACTGTCTCCTCTTTGAGGGCAGGCGGCTTTTGCCGGGCAGTTCATGTACCCAGTGGCCCCACAGCTACAAGCCGCTGACAGAGGGGGGCACTTACTGAGCCCCAGGTCCCACTGCACATGATCAATGGGAAGTGTGTATGCTGCATGTTGAAAGAACCCTGGGAAGAAAACGATACTTTTATAACTGAAAGTGCTTAATAAGTACTATTCACTAACTAAAATCACATTTTCCTTGGATATCTTAGTTCAGTATCCATTTCACTAACAAAGGGAGATCTGTCTGAAATAATTTCTAATCTCCTCTTATAATTGTGATAGAAGGTCTCATCTTTATCCAGTGTACCTTTACTTTAACTCTGTGTGTGTGTGTGTGTGTGTGTCTGTGTGTGTGTGACATGCACAAGTATCAGAGGACAACTTTTAGGCATCTGCTTCTCCACTTCCACCATGTAGGACCTGGGATGAAATGCAGAGATCCGCCAGGCTTGGTGGTGCCCTAACCTGCTGAGGCATCTCCCCAGCCCAACATATGTAATCGTGTGCTTTGCACACAGCACTATAAAGGAGTGTGTTTGATGAGAGAGTCTTTGATCTCAAGGAGCTCCTTTTTGAAACCTAATTTATTTTTTCACCAGCAAGGTGTGGTAAAAGTCATCTTAGACTTGCTGATCTGTTGAGACAGGGTGAGGAAGCCTATCTGTTAAATTCCCTGCCATGCCTCTTCATACATCTGCATGTCTAAGTCTCACGGATATTTTCTTAGCACAGAAGAAGGAACCCTCATCACAAAGCACTCCCCGGCCTCTCTGTGATCAAATGGAATGAGACTCTATCTCAGAATTACAATTGAAGTCATATTTATCCCCTCACTATCTGATGAAGCCTTCTGCTGGTTTCTTGGGTGGCCAATCACATGACAGATATATGGCTTTGAGACAGGAAGTGAAATAAAAATTCCCAAAACACCCTTAGGGGAAAGAGACATTGTCACCATTAAGCCTTTTAGACGATGACTTAATTCTCTTTAAACTTCCCTCAATCCTTACTGAGAACTCGGAACTGATTCCTGAAAGGGGCGACCTAGCTTTCCTACTGAAGCCACAAACGGCACACCGTTGTGATTTCAGGAGTGAAACGGTATAATGTACCCTGGCAGAGTTCCCTCAACACTGTAGTCAGAATCCTCAAGAAGGCTTCACACAGGTGCAGCTGCCAGAGAAAGGCCTGAAAACAAACGGTGTGCTATTCCAAAGAGCACATTTCTAACAGCACTTTGGCCCTGAATCTGAACACCATTTGGTATACTCAGATCGCTGCCGGGTGGTTGTCAATGGCAAACGGACAGCAAAATGCCCTACCTGCAACCCCAGTCACCCCATGCATGTGGTAAAAAAAAATGTATGAACATACGACTTCTACTCCAAAGGCCCAAGCAGGCATGGCAATTCCTATGTGGCCATCCCACACTTTCCATTTCCATTTTTAAACTCAGGAAATAGTCACTCCTTAGACTAGAAGACTCAGTTATCCTAGACACCTTTTACTGGGTACCTAAAATGTCAGAAGATGCTGTTGGCCTTACTTTCAAAATATGCCTCGTGTCCAATTACTTCTCAACACCTCCATCACTCCCACGTTGGTCCACACCTCCATCATTTCTCCCCTGGTTTCTACAAGAACCCCTGAGTTGTACCTCACTGTTCATGTTGCAATCTGCACTCAAAAGACAGATGAATCCTACTACAACTTCAGTCAGACCATCTCACTACTGCACAAAACTCCATTCCAGACCCATCACCAGACTCACAGAGCAAAAGGCAGGGTCCTCACAGGGAACCAGATACATCCTCCCCCCATTTCACCCATACCTGACTTATCTTCTGCCTGTCACTCACTCCACCATACCCGATCCAACTTCTGGGATGCTCTTCCACATGCAAGGGACATTTCTATCAAGAGGCTCTTAGGGGTTTAGTCCAACAGCCTGTGATACTCTTCTCTAGAGTAGCATGTGACTCAATCCCTCACCTCCTTAAGTCTTCCGTCAAAGGCTAGCTTGCCAGTGGGGACCACTTCAAGTCATTCCCTGAATCCGCAGCCCCAAACTCCTAGCACACATCCTTTTTCTGCTTTAGTACCTCCACAACACACTACTGTCTGTGTAAATATGTAAACATTTAATTACATATTGACGGCACCCTGTCCCTAGACATAAGCTCCAGGAGGGTAGGGTTTCTTGACTGTTTTCTTCCTTCTGCATGTGTGGCACCTAGCAAAGACTGGCCCATAGTAGGTGATCAATCAAAATAGGAATTAATGACTGGCTGAACGATGAACTGTACTTCAGAACTCTAGGCCTTCGTGTGCTTACACCTACACATTCCTCAACACACAACACAGCATCTTCAGAGTGTGTAGCAGGTTGTAGTCAAGGAGGAATAAAGAACATCACAGGACTTCCAAACTTCTTTCAGCTCACACTCCACACGTTAGGAGCTGAGTTTGTGTCAGGGTTCCAGCACAGAGAAAACCCACGGTACTAGCTTCTAGTTCTATTCATGAGGGAGGTAGATAGGGTGTCATGCTGGGGAAGGGAAAACATAGAGGCTGCCATGCTTCTGTCTGCTCTAATGCCAACCACACAACCATGTCAAAAATGGAGATTGCCTCCATTGAAAACAGACACTCCCTCCAACAAGGGTATTGCAGCAGAAAGAATAGTTTCTGGGGGAAACTCCATGAGTCGGGAGAATGTCATGATACATGTCTTCATTGGAGCTTGGTTTGAATGAGGGTAAAATAGAAAAGTTGATAGTAGTGTACTCTTTAAAGATTTTCTTTTTTTCCCAAAGGAATTAAAGATAGCAGGGACAAGACCATCACTGTGATGAGTGGTGCAGAGGGCATTTGCAGGATGAGTGTGTGAGAAAGAGAGAATGGGGATGGAAATAGAAAAAGACCACTTCTTCCAAGACGAAGCTCTCCACCCATCAACAAACCCATCTGTTGTCTCTGTTCCTTTCTTGTAGCATATCAAATTAGCATTTCACAGATGAGTCAACTTAGTGACAGGAAAATACAACATCATTGAAACTAGTGTTCTCCCTGATGCCCACTGGGATTTGCCTTAATCTTTTCCAAATACGGATATCACCTGAACTGTTTCCCAAGCATCATACTTGAACTTGAAGTAAGTTCAAGTAGAAGTTGCTGCAAGGTCACATCAGCCTAAATAGTCTACTATTGTTTTAAAGGTCATGGTTGGCAGGATAACAATGGTATCAAGAAATTTTTGCGGTTCTAGACATGGTTTTAAAAAGAAGAAAATATAGAAAGACACAAATTCCACAGTCTTATACCTAACCCTTTTACCCCCATTATTGTAATGAATATCCTAATTCACAGTCAAATGGCTGCAGAGGTGATAGTCTTGACTGAGCAATGTTTCTCTGTGAATTTTGTTTGGAGTGTGGCCCCAACAAGACTGCCTCCCTTCAGAGCAGGAACTGGCATTTTCCCTCTAAAGGTGGCTAGCAGTAGAGCAGACACACAGTGGGTGCTCCGTAGAGACTCGCAGACTCCACATTTGGTTTTTGTCAGCCATGCTTTAAAACTCTGGCAAAGGCTTTGAAACTATGAATGGGCAAAGAGCTGGCCAGGAAAGGCAGTGGTAGAAGGACCCGTGCATGTTCGCTTTATGAACCACAGTGAACCACATTTCAGAAGTTTCCAAAAGCATTCTTTGAAAGTGAGCTTTGAAACAGGTACGTTTTTCATGTGAATTCAGAACTAAAGGAGATTCTTACAGTTTTCATCCTGGGCAATGCATTGTAAGGGGATCCCAAAGAAAGACGTATAGCTGTCATTGTACCACACCAGAAGCTCGGTGCCCCTGGGGATATCTATACAGGCTCGGTAGAATATATTCGACCTATTTAAAACAAAAGAAAACCCAATTTAGTAAGACGTAATGCTCACATGTCCCGTCGCATTTTTATTGCCCCCAAAACATTCTTCCCAGCTCCACCTAAACAGTTTATAATAAATCTACACCCACTTTATTATCCCAGGCAATTGAGGAGAGCCTGTAACTCAGTATGATAAACAACGTATAGTTTATTTCCACAGTACCCCTCCAGAGAGGGTCTTGAAGAGACAGATATGTGGCCCAGGGGAGAGCAGGAAAAGAAGAGTTCATTTTTAAAAAAAATAAAAATTCCATCTCACACTAATGAGAAAATTCTTTCTGGTGGCAAACTACATAGGCAATTGAGTGCTGCCCCAAACTCATATGTAAATTAATATTATTTACTTCTTATTTTAAGAAGAAGCACTCGGTATATTCTGGCACCTTGGAGTTGGGAGTCCCCAAATTCATAATAAAATAAAGCAACTTAATGATATAAGGACTAGGAGAATGAAAAAACCTTTCTATCTGCTCCCCTTTCCAGCCCTATAGTTTGATGTAGGAGAAGAGAAAAGTCCTCTTGTGTGAAATGGATGGAAATTCAATAAATACAAGAGGAGCACTTTACCCGGGCTGAAAGATTACACCCTGGATGATGGAGTGAGGGTCCCCAGAAATAAACATTTTTTATAACAGCAGCTTTGGTGCCATTAAGAAAAATCTACAGATTTTGAGAAGAATGAGGGTGTCGAGACTGGTTTCCTCAATGAGGGATTGTTACAAATATTAGCCTCAAGTTCCAGATAAAAGTGTTTAGGGTTGGTGGGCCTTAAATTTTGCCTTTCTGGGAGGAATTGGCTGCAGCAGCGTAATTTGTCCTGTGTAGAACACTGCCTACATAAGGGGAATCTTTCTCCACATTTTTCACGGCAGTGAGATATGCACTTGTCAACATATTTTGTCACCACAAAGTGGCTCTTGGCAACAGGATCATAAAGATCAATAAAAAAGTGCAGATTCTCAATATTTTACTTACAGCTGCAAAAATTTCATTTATCTTGTTATTTTCTTAACTTACTGCCATCCTGTCTCAGGAGGGCACCGCTAGCTAAGCAGAATGGTTTTTTCCCCCAACATTCTATGAATATCTGACAAAAACTGCAGCCACTTGTCCGGCCCTCGCTGCCCTTCCTGCCTTGGCACCTCCAGGAGCAGCACATTTTATTAATTTTTTCCACTGCTACATAAAAAAAAAAAATCAAAATTGGAACCGAGTTATAAATCACTGACATCTCCTAACGTGAGAAAAATTGAGTCTACTTTGTACCTCCCCCTTGTAACATTTCATCTCTGGGTTTGCCTTCCCTTAGTGTAAACACAGCGCCCGGCAAATGAGTGTGCCGAAACCCGGCGACACACTTTGCTGCTGAAAGACCAGGACTGTTTTCGAGCGATGGGTGGTCTTCTGAGGCACAGAGTAGGCCGAAAAAGGGGGGGGGGGGGGAATGTGTAAGCGTACACCATTCCTTACAAGCACCCAAAGCTTCCAAAGCTTGCAGAAATCCCGGCATGTTGGAGCACATCAAAGGGATTTTTCCCTTTTCAGATAATATTTCCTTTGCTGACATGTATTTAGTATTGTGGTTGGATGACTCATAAGGATAGCCTCATGGCGTCCCCAACGCAGTTGAAGCAGAACACATGCCAACAAACATTATTGTCAGCCTCAAAATAAAAACAAAACGTTCAGCTAAGGGTCAATCAATCAAGGGCGCTTTGAAGAAAATTCCATTTAGATATTACAAATCATAACAGAATGAATCTAAACCAGCTGACTTTTTGTGAAGAGGACATTCATGTACAATAAAAATTAGGCTGGCTCTTCGGGGTCCAACTTTTCTCTTTTCTTACTTTTGGACGTGGTCACTCATGATGGATGCCAGTTTTTTTAAATTCTGTTTTTTGTAGCTCTTTGTATAAAGATCTGCAGTAATCCAAAACAGATCGGCTGAGAGTGAGCCATAGCTTCAGCGCCCTCATGAAAGGAGAGTTGTAAAATCCACTCACTATTGACAGATAGGTAATGGCTTACTCATGCCCTAAGGGGCTTCTTGTCCCAAATTTAGAGTTTGTCTCAAGAGCTCCCTTGGTATTTATTACAGAAGTGGCCAAACTATCCCTTGCTGACCTGACAAGCACAACCTTTGCTAATTGTGGAGCTTGGGGTTGCCTAGAAAATTCCTGATAGCAAATGCACACGGCTGGGTTTGCACCGGCCGATGTTACCCCACGGCCTCCTGCTCTATTTCACGGAAACCATTACTTAATAAAACTGCATGGGAAACCCAGGCAATGAGTCAGACACTGACCAACTATGTTCTTTTTAGAACTGGAGACCTTCGGAGAACAAGCAAGCCAGATTTGTGAACCCTCTAAGCTATAAAGAAAAAATTTTAAAAAAGACTTCACTAAAAAAAAAAGAAAGAAAGAAAAAAGGAAAATAAATAGCCCCAGGCAGAACTCCAAGTTGCCGAGCACAAGGCTCTCGGCTTTGATGTGTCTGTGGTGCCCAATAAAGCTAAACAGTTGCTTCTGCCTCTGAAGGGAACATGGCTGTTTATAACTGAGCTCATATATTTATAAGGCACATGTTTTCGAGGGATTCTGAGGGAAGAAGGTGGGGGGAGCTCTTTTTCTGTTCAATTTGTTTCCTGCCTTCTCATCTTGATTCCAGCCATCCCTGGGAACAGGGGTGGGGGCAGCAGGTGCATTGGGAAGGGGTGATTCAGTGCTCCATCCCTGTGTGACTCTGGGAAGTGAGGATCCCTCTCCTCGGACCTGTCACTCTTTGGACTCTGCCCATTCATCTTAGGAGACAGTCGTGGGGGTGGGGGCTCCCTTTCTCTAATTTGAAACAACCACATCACCTGGAACACAGCTGAAATCATCAAAAGGCCAGACCCAACTGTTCTGGAACCTTTTGAGAGAGCAGGAGAGGTCACAGTGGCTCAGTCCTGCTGCTGAACATGGTCAGTTTGGGAAGACTGAGTTTTTGGTTTTCTAGACCTTTGTGCAAATGAACCTAATTCTGTCTCTGAGAGACAGACTGATGGAGACTGAAAGGAACAGATCTGGAACCGAGTCTGCAAGCTTCCATTTATATGTATGTGTGTGTTCACATCTGCTGGGGGATTCACCCCGATTCGGTGGGGCTGTCAAGCTCATTCAAGTGACCGTACGGACCATATGGACATTCAAGTGACCACGTAGAGTAATGTCAGCCTGTGTATAGAGGCAGAGAGGGCCTCTGCTAGCGCCTTTGTTTCTGAATGTCCATGAACTAAGGCATTTCGGAAACCCAGCAAAAGCAAACAGATCTACACGGAGTTCAGCAGGATGTTTTCAACCGCTTCTCAGCAAGCCTGACTTTGTATTTGCAAGTCAAGGGGTTCCAGCAATAAACCAAGTTATACTTTACCTGTACTGAACTACGGTTAGATTCTGCTCTCCACAATGCCTTGCACATCGGATATACCTCATCCAACTCGACTTGCTGGGCTCCCCACCATCAATAAAGTGCTGAAGTGTCCCATCTTGATCATATATCTAGAGAAGAGGTCAGAAGGTCAAGTAGTTAGAACGAATCATCAGCAATCTTTTTCCCTGTTTCCCTTGGTGTCTTTCCACGTCGGCCGCGGAGATTTACGGTCCTCGGGTTTGCTAGCGCCTATTGATGGCCGTGGAAGCTCAGCCAGGGTAACAGGAAAATATTTTTTGGTGGGGCAAGTCGATCACGTTTCTCTTATCAAGCCAATCTTCCCTGTATTAAACATAGTTGTGGTGTCTCAAGGATGTGACCAGATTTCCCAAAGAATATTTAACCTATTTTGACAGGCTAGTCTTAAATAATGAGCTGCCGTATAAACAAAGCAAGCTGAAAGAAGAGGCCGCACTGACATGGTTGGAACCAGCACGTAAAAGGGCCTCGGTCTCCAGCATGCAACCATTCAAAAGTCTTCAAGGAGGCAGCCACTGTCCAGCCGCCGAGCTGGCGATCCCCAGCAAAAGGCAGCTGGGAAGTTGTAGAACTGTAGAGGACTGGTAAAAAACGGACTCTGGGATGAAAGAAAGGGACTGTCCCCCAACAGGAGATGTAGGTCTCTGAAGCCCTTAAGGGAGGGGTCATCCCAAAACATCCCCAGAAAGGGGAAGAGGAAAACAGCTGTCTCCTATGGAGTTTACATTTCTCAACCAAGGTCACTTTCATCATTGTTTGCCTGAGGTCAGCCCTAGCAGATTCCTCAAGATAGGAATAAGAAAAGAAAACCCACTTCAAACCAGTCAATAAGCACAGGACATGCCCCGCCCCCCCCCCCCCAAAGAATCTTTATTCCAGCAACTTGGCTGAACACACAGTGAGGGCTGAAAGTAGAGTCACCAGTGCCCCTTCAGAAACCACTTTGGTTCCAGGAACTTCGTGTGACATGGTGTCCAGGAGCAGGAGATAAGGCCGTTACATATCCAATAAACAGTAATTTTCTAAGGTTTCCCCAGACATTGAGGCAGCCAGGAAGCACAAGACAGTTCAATAGTTCCTTGGAGGTCTGGGCAGATAGTTGAGTTAGCAATGTACTTCCTGCAGAAACGTGAGGACCTGAGCTAAATCCCCAGCACCCACATAAAAAGCTGGGCATGGTTGGGCAGTGGTGGCACACACCTTTAATCCCAGTACTCAGGAGGCAGAGCCAGGCGGATCTCTGTGAGTTCAAAGCCAGCCTGATCTACAGAGCAAGAGCCAGTACAGGAACCAAACCTACAAGGAGAAACCCTGTCTCAAAAAAAAAAAAAAAAAGAAGTTGGGCATGGTAGCACAAGCTTGGAATCCTACTGTTGGGGAGGCAGAGACAGGTGGATCCCTGAGGCTTGATGGCCTATGAGCCTGCCATAATGATGAGTTCCAGATTTCCATAAGAGACCCAGTATCACCAAACAAGGTAGATGGCTCCTGAGGACCAACACCTGAAGTTTACCTCTGGCTTCCACAAGCACGTGTACTCACAGACAGGTGGACACACACACATACACACACACACACACACACACACACACACACACACACACACACACCCCTGCACATATACGTACATACACATGCACATACACACAACTAGTTTCTTAGGAGTACAGACCTTTCAAGGACACTAGGAGAACTAAGTATATTTTGAATAAAGTCAGTACAGCCTCCTGGGAGCTGCTGAGGAGTTTCCCAGGGCATCCTGAGAAACCATGCCTCTTTTTCTAAGCCCTCCCACTTTTCCTCTCCAAGTAAACACACAGAGTAAATCTTCCGGAGAAACCCTCATTGTGGGCCATTCATACTAATTCAGATCAGTGTTTCGATTCCGGAGGACCCTGGGCTTCGTGTAAGTTTCTCTTTTACTTTCACCCATTATTTTAAAGCAAGTGAATACTCTCCCTTGATCTGCCTGATATTCTGTCTCCTCCTCCAACCTCTCCACTGCCTCCCAGGAAACAGCAAACATTAACCCAATAAAGGAAATCATCTGAGAATTTAACACTTGATAGCCATACCAGGACGATCACAGCTGATAATCAACTCAGCCCAAAAGGAAGGAAAAGGTCCCTGGACTGTGTTACAGTTGAGGCTAAATACTTCTTCCAATTCCTTGCTTTGGGATAAGAGCAGAAAATGGAAACATGTTACATGGTAGCTCCACCTGCTCAGCAGCAAGGGAAAGGTAGACAGCATGTTTAGATGACATTACACTAGTTGATTTTGTCATTGTATCTTTTTTTTGGTTTTGTTTTGCTTTTTTTTTTTTTTCAAAGACAGTCAAACAACACTCAAAAATCTCACCCCATGAGACTGCGGTCACCAGCCAGAGAGACTGAACAAAACTATCCTGTCCCCTCAACACCACTATTGATAATTAGTGGGATAAAATTTTAGGATGAAATCCCTTTTCCCTTTCCCTACAAAGACGTCTTACATAAAGGTACTGGTAATAATTACCACAAGCATCCTAAGATGTGTGCACAACAGCCCACTTTACTGCTCCCAGCCAGGATCCTCAGCAGCAAGCGACTGTAACACTGTAGACCAAAGGGCCCAGCCTGTGTGTGAGCTCAGCCGAACACCACGTGCTCACGAGTCTAACCTGAAATGAGTGGAAGAGGATTTCCTGCTCTAAATAGATATGCCCACAAAGAAACCCACAATGCGTGTCTCCGACTTGCCTTGAAGAAACAGTAGATCATCGTGTGTCAGGAAGCATATTCTAAAGCAGCATGTGGCATGAGGCCAGGCCTTCCAGGCGTTGGCCAGTACTGATTGCGGTATTTCACAGAAAGCTGTGATGGTCCTGTATGCTTTCTTCCATCTCATAGCTGCATGTCTAGAGTTGAAGAAACTCATCTGGCCTTGACTCTGCCCTCGGTCTTGGAAGCACAGCTACTACCACACGCAAATCTCCTTCCTAATGGCTTTCAGGTGCATTCAACTCTCTCTCTCTCCACGGTTAGCACTGGAAATGGGACAAGATCCCCTTAACCCATCTTCCTTACAGGATCTCTAAGATATTATCTAAACGTTAGCCTTTGTAATCCTTAAAACATAGATCTAAGTATACCTGTAGGCACAACACCTCTGGGAGAAAAAAACAAAACAAAACACCCTTCACAAATGTTATGCATTTTAGGTCAGACAACACACAGGTCAGATTCCTCAAGGGAGCTTACTACACAGATATGACCAGATCTCCTTGGTGGTTACTGAGAGCCCAGAACCCAGTGTTTTGCACTTGGCCTCAAGACAGTCCTGAGCTCTTTGTAGTCTGTGCTGTTAAGAGCCAACATTTAAATGCAGCCTTTCTTGCAAGAACCAAAATGAGCCAGAAAATCTGGAAGCCTATGTTCTTTCCTCAGCACAAAGAGCATAGAACGGGCAGGGGGGTGTGCAAACGTGGAGTGCTGAACAGAAACTAAAGGCATCCCCAAGAGATGTAGCTACAAAGGATGCGCTTTGCTATTCACTGTGGTCAGTTGGCTTTGTCAACATTGAAGAGCTTGGTTAAGAAATCTGCTTGTAGCTTATCTCCCAGACAGCAGCCATCCTCTTCTAGGCAGAAAGAAGGTAAAAGGAACTCCAAATGAGACGTATCAACTGTGACCCCCCCAGAGTAGCAGCTACAGTTACAAGTACAGGAAGTTGTTCTGGAGGTGAACTGACACCCATATTTGTGGGACATTAACGAGAAGTTTTAAGATGGATACCTGATAGCCCCCCCACCAGACTCAAGGAATTTTGGAGATGAGCTATGCCAAGACCTGGAATTACTGGTTCTTATTATCTACCTTTCAAAAGATTTTAAATAAGCAGGAAACATTTTTTAAATGCTCAAAGTGTTCAGACAACTCCCCAAGGACCTGGGAAAGTGCTGGAAAAGTCAGATGTTGTTTATTCATTCCAGTGGGGAGCATAAAGGCATGAGTGTTAACTTTCTATTAAGGAAAAGATTCCTTCTGCGATAACACCTAACACAGCACATTTGTGGCAGAAATGGTGTCCTTGATTCTGGATGAAAATGAACAGCGTTTTAATATTTTCTTTATTCTTTTCCATAGTGAAGCCAATAACTCTCAAGGTGGGAGAACTGCATGAGAATAAACACATAGGACACCTGACGAAGGGTGGGTGGGGTAAATTCTGTAATGGAGACTCTGAACTGGAGAATGGATCATTTAGTATTTGTTACGTAAAACCCATTTCGCCTGTTGCCAAAGTGAAGTGTGGTACAGCACAGCCACATTGGAGGACACTGTGACAATATCTCAATAAATTTGAGAATGGTTATTTCCTTTGGTTTAGCAGTTTCACATCTAGGAAAATACCCCAGTGAAATTCTGCTGAATTCAGGAGACGGTTTCAAAGGCATTCACGGAGGGACTGCTTGGAATGGCAAAGAACTAGAAGTAATGGGAACATCTCATCATTGGAAGAATAAGTTGTCTTATCCACTCAAAAACATTTGTTTAGCACATTTAAAATTAATGAATTAGATCTGTTTGTATTAGGAGATCAATACTAAAAACATAATGTTGACTGAGAAAAAGCAAGTTGCAAGCCATTATGCTACCAGTTGTTAAAATACACAAAATAATACTCTAAGTAGTGCATGTGATGGCAGTAGCTATTGCAATGACTAGAAAGCATATGCAAATATACGCAGCCAAACTCTGAGGTGCTGCATGAGAAGGATCCTGGACATGCTCCTTAGAGAGGGGGTCTTCAGAAGCAAAGACCATCGAGGAAACAGCGGGATTGCACTTTAGAAAGGCTTCATTGCTTTGAATGAAAACCTGACACAAATCCAGTAAGGTGCCGACTACTGGTCAGTGCTTCTGGTGTATAAACGGGGATCTGTGCAGTGACTCTTTTTCTCCACGCCCCACACCCACCCATTTTTCTTTTCTGTTTTCACACTAGACCTTAAACCCAAGGACTCAGCTCCAACCCTAGACTCTATTTTTGCTTTCTGATCAAAGAAAGAAAAATACAAACAGAACATAGAAACCTGGGCCTTTATTTCTTGGTACTTTCGATATGTGTGTGTGTGTGTGTGTGTGTGTGTGTGTGTGTGTGTGTGTGTGTGTGTGTGTGTGTGAAGACAAAGAGGCTGCCTGTTGCTGGAGGTTAAGAGTGCCTCAGTGCACCCTCCTGGGAAGATGCTTGTAATATGTCTCTCTAAATGATCAGCCTCTGATTTTCCTCTGTGATTGTCGCCGCTATTTTAAAACGATTGCTTCTGGCCTGTGCATCTCTTCTGTCTTACATCAACAGGACTAGCAAGATGAGTAACGGGAGAGCTAACTGTTACTTTTAAAGGGGATTTTAAGTTTTCGATCCACAATACCAGCTGTAATCGCTGTTTATAAAGACCACACAAATTCTCTCACTTCAAACCACTTTGTGGCATTGACTGAAAACCTCCATGAGAAAAGAATTGAAGCACCTCCCTGGCATCTAAAGTGCCATTCTCTTCCATGTTTATATTTTCCTAGAACAGAACTCCAAATGAAAAGAGAAGGAGTAAGATGTACGCCAGTGTTGGACTGTATGAATCCTGGTAAGAGTTCCTTGAGTACAGACAGCTTAGCCACTTGTGAAGGTTGCCAGCTTGTATTAACTACAATGATGAACATAAGGGGCAGCCAAGCCAGCCACGGATGCATCTTATCACTGATAGGAAGACACCACCTTCTGAGTCACAGGAATCTGAATGAACAGTGTAAAGCAGGATTTGCAAATGAGCCACTCACAACTTCGTTTTGCTTGCCAAGTGTTTAAATTTTTTTTAAAAAAATGTGGCCTAATTTGATTTTCAACTTCTCTTGAAAAATCGCAAAGCAGGCCCCCAATCTTGCTGAGGAAAAGTGTCCGCCTCCAGTCTTCCTAATTCCCAGGGCCTCTTACTGGCTGGTGGGACACTGACTTCACAAATGCTTCCAGTAATCTTCTTAGTGTTTGGCCAGCCTCCTTCAGCACTTACTGGCAACCACAGCTACAGGGGAATCAGCGCTATCACTTTGACAGGACCTTGAAGTAACAGCCTAAAAACCCGGCAAACATCCGTCACTCCTGCACTGCTCAGAAACCTTCATCTTTCCAGAACAAAGGAGAACATGCCTACACACACACACACACACACACACACACGTTTTACGTATCTTTTCAAGTGAAGGATTCCTTGTAATAAATGCAAAGTCTTGAGCACAGACACGGTAGTGCTTGCCTGTGAGTACAGCACTTGGGAGGTTGAGGCAGAATACTGCAAGGTCAGCTGAGCTACACAGTGAGACCCTGTCTCTAAAAAGGAAAGAAAGAAGGGAGGGAGGGAAGGAGGGAGGGTTAAACTAGGTCAGATAAGGGTTAATACCAGTAGCATTGCCCTGGCTGAAGAAGGATGGCTCAGTGGAAGCAACAGCTATTTTTCTGGGGACACCATTCCTGGGGCATCTGTAGGAATCTTGTATTGACTGGGGGGAGGAGAGCACTGTATGGAAAACCACAGGGAGAGCATTTCCTGTGGAAGATAAGGCCTCCAGGAAGATGAAGGGGTTCTGCTAGACTGCTTCAAAAGGTACTTAGAATGCTAAATCTAGAGCACAGGGAACTCAGCATCCCTCTGTCCCAACCCCGTCAGTGGTGGCGACAAAAGGAAGGGAGGGAGGTCTCCCAAAGCTAGTGACTTAGTGACATGAGGGCTGGGCAGGCCACCTGACTGTTCTCCACCTCCCCACCTCTCCCACAGTGTTTGGAGGCTGCCTCTTCTTTTGAATTCTGTGAGTGCCCTGAAGAGGCCCGGTAGCTTTGAACTAAAGAAGCCTGAATTACAACTTAGACTCAAATTCATTCCTCTCATCCCCCAGTGCCCGTGTTTTGTCCACGTAAGGAATAAAGGTAGTCCCTGGGTTGGACAGTGGGATTAGTCAGTTTTCACAGAGACATTCTCGATTCTATCTCCTTGTCCCCAACCTTGTCCTAGCCCTGCACGAAGGCCCTGGACCCTGGCATTTGGTAGTTCCATTTAGTCTTTCAGCTTTTCACCAAGCAGCTGAGAGGAGAGAACATATTTTAGACCCAAACATCCAACACAGGCCCCAGGACCACCACACTCATGAGAAGTACAGCTTCGTGAAGATCTTGGCTCTTCTTCAAGGGTTCAGGAGAAATTATTCCCAAATGCAAAGAAACGGACTGGAAAAGTACTAACAACTCAAGCTCAGAAGCAAATGGTCATCTCCTTGAAGAGACCTCCTCTGATTCTCCAAAATGTAGGTGAACTTCCTATGGTGGTTGAATGAAGTCAGGAGAAATCAGGGGGAGTGCTCTATGCACACCCGGGAGCCGGGTGCTGCCTGTGTTTTCAATTTCTTCACAGCTGATGGAGAATCCAGAGAACAAAAAGTGTGTGTATGTTGTGGGGAGAGTCCCTAAGATTTCCTCTGTCCATTCTCCCACCATGTTTTTACAGTTATCCATCTTTCTGTAAAGTTCAAAAATTGGGGGTTTAAGTTAAAACGTTAAAAAGCATACGATTTGCCAAGATAGGTAAAAATGTGTGCTCTGAGATTCCACCGTGTGTCAGAAGGACAACAGACTTGATTATTTTGACCGTGAAGTTAGTCATCAGAACACCTTTACTGAAAAGTAGACTTTACTTTCAACATGTAGTTGGCAGAGGAACTCTTACATATTACAGGTAAAAATGTATTCTATCAGCGGGTCTAATTAGTGGTGATCACGGGGGCACACCTATGGGGGTCAGGCCCAACAAGTGTGAGTTACAGTCACAACTCCATCATGAGTGGTCATGTGACACTGGGCAGTTGTCCAATCTCAACAAAGCTGAGAACTGGGGTGGAGGGAGTGTGCGAATAAGGTCCCTACTCTAAGAACCGAAATGAAAATCAAATAAGCATGTAAGTGTGTGTAAAGGCTCAGCACCCAGGGACTGCCCAGAGAACATTAGTTATCCTTAGACCAACATTATAATTGACGTCTACCCAGGCAAAATGTAGTGGCCTGCCAGCGAGCAGCAGTCATAATATATGTGGAGCAGGCTAGTGTCTAGCTCGGTGATAGAACATTTATCTAGCATGTGTGAGGACTTGAGTTAAAAAAAAAAATTAAGACAATATCTATATTGGCATATACAAATGCATTACGCCTAAGTTGACCAGACCATACATACATTCATTGAAGGCAAAAATGCATTTCATCATTTTAAAAATTTAACGGCCGGGCGTTGGTGGCGTACGCCTTTAATCCCAGCACTCGGGAGGCAGAGGCAGGCAGATCTCTGTGAGTTCGAGGCCAGCCTGGGCTACCAAGTGAGTTCCAGGAAAGGCGCAAAGCTACACAGAGAAACACTGTCTTGAAACCCCCCCCCCAAAAAAAATTAACCATATACATTTTTCACACACGAAAAGAATGAGGAAATGATTTAGGATGTCAAATGGGGTATAAAAGTCAGTCAGTTGTTTATATTTTATCATTCGGGTGAGATTATTTAAAAGTAAAAGTATAGGAGGCTGGAGAGATGGCTCAGTAGTTAAGAGCTCTGGCTTATTTTGCAGGACACAGACTCCATTCCTAGCACCCTCGTGGTAGTTCCTGTCTAACCCAGGAAATCTGATGCCCTCTTCTGGTCTCTGAGGGCATTGCATGCATATGGTGCACAGATATGCTTGTAAACGTATAACATTCAACATAAAAAATAAAAGTACATATAACAATAAAAAATGTTTCACTAATTTAACTACTGTCTAGAAAACAGTACACAAATTTGTCTTCAGGCCTGTAGTTTGTATTCCTAAATTTAATTATTTTAAGCTTGTCATTCACACCCACACCCACATCTTTAAGAACATTCCTGGGACATATTTGAAACTCACAGGTATTGATCACAAATGTTTTAATTAGTGGTGGCTTTGGGAGTCCAATATCTCCCTCCCTGCATACGAGCTACAAGGCAGGATAACTGATCACTGATATATTGATCACAGAAAGCCCCGGAGCAGTATTTTATATTTCCATGAACTCACCCTATTCAAGGAAAGCAGCAGTCTGTATGATCTGGGAGCAGGGCCATGTGTAAGTTTCAGCTCAGAGCCCCAAATGCACAAGGATTTGGCACAGTTCTCCACTCTAAGGAAGACATCAAGATCCCCACAAGTGTGACTCCTAATCTCCTGTGTTGGTTCATGCTGTCTTCCTTCCCAACCCCTCTCACTTGTGTGTGTGTGGGGGGGGGAGGTATATGCACACAAGTATGGCAGAGTGTGTAGACTGGAGACCAAAGGGAGTTATTTGGTACCCTCCTCTACTACTCTCTGCCTTATTGTTGAGAAAGGGTCTCTCCCTGAACCCGCAACTCATACTGTTTTGGCTAGACAGGAAGTCAGAAATTCCAAATGAGTCTGGTCTCTGCCCATCAATTCTGGGGCTCCAGGGAACCACAGAACCGCTGAGCCTCGTCTCAGCTTGTAACATGGGTGCTGGAATTCAAACTCTGGCCCTCATGTTTACGTATTAAGAGGTCCTAACTACTGAGCCATCTCTCCAATGAAGCTACCTCAAAGCATAAGGAGAGAGGTTACAAAGTCATACAGATTGAGCACCCATAACCTGAAAATTAAAAATCCAAAACCGTTCCAAAGTTTGAAACTTGTTAATATCGTTAATATGGAAACATTTCAAAATGTTTCAGATTTCAGAGCATTTTAAATCGTGGATGCCGGATTAGGGATGCTCTGAGAGGAAACCTATGTAAAGATTCCCACATCCAAAAGAGCCTGAGATCTCAACAACTTCTGGTTCCACACATTTCAGATAAGGAAAGTCAACCCACTCCTCTGAAATGTGTGGAGACACCTCCACCTCCGCTCAGAGGAAGAGGAATACAGTCAGTCACAAAGTCATAAATCTTACGGCATGTTCATCTCTACCTCCTCTACCACGCTGACTTGATCCTTACATCTCACCTATGAGGAGGGCTGAGATATTAGTCAGTCTTACAGATAAGAAATCTTGGAAGCTGTCCTCTAGCCTTCACATGTTCTGTGACATGCACACATCTGCAAACACACAATTGTGAATGTGCACACACATGCAAGTGTACACATGTACACACACACACACATAATGACATTTTTTAAAAGTTAAAAAAAAATCTTGTGCTAAGAAAGGTGCATGACTCTGCCACAGCCTTCTGGTTGATAGAAGGTCACTACTGTTGTTGCTTTTTTCTTTTTCTTTTTTTTAAATCATATCCCACTTGTCCTATTAGGGGGAAACGGTGGGGCTTTTTCTTTAAAAGCATCTAAAGTTTTCCAAACGAGGGTCATAACTATGTTCACCATGATTAATAATGCCATTTATCAAACAAATCCCTATTTTCAGAGCAAATGTCAATTTAGTGAAAATTACTTAATCTGTTCGTAAAATTTACACACCCAGAAACCGTGCAATAGATGAAAACATAAATCCCCAGGCCTGGGTAAAACCACTCTCCTTCCATTGGCAGGGTGCCAGAATGGCCAGTGATATTAGAAAAAAAACAAAAAAACAAAAAAGGCAGAAGAATGAGGTCGCCTAGTCCGCAACACTAGTGTCTACATTAAATACCAGCTAGTGTGCTCATATTGTTTGTGCTGTTTTATCTTTTTTCTCAAATCTGTAATTCTGTTAGTGTCTTTATTATGACACTTTCTCCCCACGTCTTCCATCACAATTAACTTCTATTGTTGTTGTTTCTAACGGGTAACACACGCCCTGCTTTGTTTTGGAATATTCTGGAATGTCTGGAATGCCACGATTTTGAGACAAGACTTCAAAGGTCAAGTAATAAATGCCCCCATAAAGTAAATGAGTAATGATTCTACACACAGTGGCTGGATTTTCAGTAATGCTGGGAGAGAGCTATATACTGTACTTTGTCAATCCACATTCATCACGCCCCAGAAATATTAGAAAATCATTACAGGTTTATGTTGAGTTTGCAGATAATACTAACATATAAGTCAAGACTGAAATATGGTAATCAGAAAAACAGTTGAAAAGTGTCGATGGACTGTAAAACGCTGGTGGTGTCACCGGCAGAGCCGCCTTCATCAGAGACCCACCCGGCTGGGAGAGGAGATGGAAGTGGGTATTTTGGTCACAACATGGGTCAGTGGCTGCTAAGTGTCACTTAGCGGAGGAGATGGTGATGCTCAGGATCAGGACAGGACGCCAGGGATCGCCTGAGAACCTCCAGCGTTTGGTGACTCCCACTTATCTCTGAGGACAGTGGTAGCCTGCCACCCATCAATCTGCAGTCCTCCTCAGACATCCCGTCTGCCGATCAGAGCAGGACTCAGAGGAATCAGGCTGCCGTTATCAGGACTTTGTGATGTGAACAAGCCACCGAACCTTTAACTTCTCGATGGGCAGAAGCATACGGGCTGGAAAAGTCCTGACAGTTCATTCATTCTGCTCCATCCTGGAGCCAGCTGATGTCTGACTGGTTTTTGCTCCATCCTGGAGCCAGCTGATGTCTGACTGGGGAGACCCTCCCTCTTTGATGTTGCACTCTCGCGAGAGCGCCCCACTGAGAAAGAAAATTTTATCCATCCAAATTAAAGAGGGATATTTCTGCATCCAGCTGTTAGCTGTGACATGTTTGCCATTTTTCAGGGCACTGGCTTGGTGCCATCCTCAGGCTCTACTGCAAACCTATCTTTTCCCTAATACAACAGTAATATCCACAGTGCACAGCGGTCTCCAGTGTCCACACAGCACCCGCTCTAGAAAGGAAAATACTGGTAATCGCACACTGCTAAGAACCACCTTGGAAATATTTGCATGCAGCAATTTCCCTTCCTCCCTTTCTCTCTCTTCTCCTCTCCTTCCTTCCTTCCCTCTCTCCTCTCCTCTCCTCTCCTCTCCTCTCCTCTCCTCTCCTCTCCTCTCCTCTCCTCTCTTCTCTCTTCTCTCTCCTCTGTCTCATAGTATCAGTGTTAAATAAATGTAAAATCACAAATGTGAAATTCTCTGCAGTGATGCACCCATCTAAAACTTGCCTAAATCCAGTATTTATTTTAAACCCAGTTTTAATCAAAACAGCCAGTCAGTCTTGCTCTCTGCTAAATATATTTGCAAATGAAATTAACTTGGGTCCTATAAGAACCGGATCCGTAGATTGAGTCCAGGGTTTTAAGTGATGTCCATTCAGTAGTGAGACCTCTGTGTAGATGGAAAGTCTCCCGGAAGCTGGAGTGAACACTTAGCCGGAAGCCACCAAGGAACTGTTCACCGTCAGTTTACTGCGTAGCATCCAGCAGCGTGCCATCCACCACTGCCATCTCATCACAGAACTCTCCTGTTCAAAGTGCAGAGTCACACACCCCAGGTCCCAGCCTCTCACCCCTTCTAGTCTGGCTGTCTCCTGTCTCTCCTTAGCCCCATGGCTGAGATGGAAAGGGATCTGGTAAACAACACTACAGCACTCCGTACCAGGGAATTCCAGCTTGTGGCTGATCTCAGCCTGTGACTAGCAGGCAGAAATCACTGCTTGTGGTGTGTGTGTGTGTGAGAGAGAGAGAGAGAGACAGAGACAGAGACAGAGAGAGGGGGGGAGGGAGGGAGGGAGGGAGGGAGGGAGGGGGGGAGGGAGGGAGGAGAGGCAGATTTTGAAACAATAAAAAAGAAACAACAAAAATGTGTTATATGTGAGAAAGTATGAATTTAGGAAACTAAACCATGGAGGAAACTGATTCTACATTATCTCACATTTGGCAAAAAACAAAGGCCAGGTCTTCACCAAACAGGAAAGGGGATTATTATTTTTGTTAAAGCAATCCCGCAGCTGATACCAGTATAAACTGATGAGATTTTTCACACTACACCTACCATTGTACCAAACAGCTCTGCGCTTAAGACCATAAGGCAGTGGTTCTCAACCTGTGGGTCTCGATCCCTCTGCGGGTGGGGCTACATTTTCACAGCGGTGGCCTAAGACCATCAGAAAACACAGATGTTTACATTATGATTTGTAAGAGTAGAAAAATGACAGTTATGCAGTGGCAACAAAAATAATTTTATGGTTGGGGGGTCAGCACAAGAGTGAGGAGCTGGTCGTAAGGTAACACATTAAGCTAATGCAGCAATTACAAAGCCCCGCTGAAATCCCTGGAGGACTCGTACAATATGTCTCCTGGAATACTACTGAACCTTTCACTGTAGCAGAAACATTTGACTCCAGTGTTCTAGTAGGAACACACTAGATAGAGCTTGGTGAAACTGTTACTGATTTTACAACCTTAGCACAGTGGCTACTAAGGAATAAATATCTTATCTAAGTACTGAGGAATAAGGTTCCCAAGGAGTATCTTGGGCCAACGTGTGGTGCAAATGGCTGCACTCCGTGGGAACCACCGTAAGTGTGTACAAAGCCCTGAGTAACAAGGTTTGTAAAGGGTCTGTATATCAAAAGTCAGAGGAAGGCCGGACGTGGTGGTGCATGCCTTTAATCCCAGCACTCAGGAGGCAAAGGCAGGCTGATCTGTGTGAGTTCAAGGCCAACCTGGTCTACATAGCAAGTTCCAGGATAACCAGGACTGCATAGAGGGATCCTTTCTCAAAAAACAGAAAACAAACAAACAAACAAAAAAGAACAAAAAAAGAGTCAGAGAGACCATCTTTCTATCTGTAGACACACACACACACACACACACACACACACACACACACACCTTGCCCTAGAGCTCAACTCTCCTTTTTTTTATAAGAATTCGGTGAGGACTCAGAGTGTTTATCCCAGTGAAATAATGGTTTCCTATGGTTTCACTTCTTTTCAAAGCAGCTCACCACTTTATTTCTTTGCTGAAATGTGTCATTCTTTAAATTATTATGTTTTTCTAAGTCTACAACATTCTTTTCATAACCATACCAATAAAGTGTAATTGTCAGACACACTTTATTAGGGAAAGGGGGCTGTCTGCGGAGGACAAAAAAACATATTTCCAGACCTTAAGTAAATGAAGAGAAATTACTTACATGGAGTTGAGCCAGTGCCCAGTATACCCTCAGTTCTCACTGGACACCATTCTGCTGTGGATCATAGGACAATGTCAGACATTAAGCTGGCTCTTGGATTCAGTGCACTCAAGAAAGTTAAGAGAGCCCTGGGGTGCTCTAAAGCAGCCATGGTCCCCAAGGAATGTCCCCTGAGGTGGCTGCCATTCTGAGATATCTACTTTGAGGTTAAACTTAATGGGATTCCAAGTTAGCCCCAGAGGAGGATAGGAGGAGACTTGTGAGTAGCATGGGTGGTTTCAATGTGTACGAGCCCTTGTCCTTGAAGGTGTATAGCTACACAGAGGATCTGAGCAAACACATCAGAGGCCACCAGTCTCCGACTTAGGAGGCCAGTGCTATAGTAAGGGCTGAGGCCACTTGTCTTGATTCATCAAGATCCAGAAGACCAGGTAGCAAAGACAGAAGGAGATGGTACTAACGGTGGGTCTCAGATCTTGACCTTTTACCTCCTGGTTAGAATTCTTGGGACAGACATTTGGTTAGTAGCCACCATGTGCCAACTGCTGTGTTTGAGGTAAGACATTGAAAACATAGGTTCAACTTCTACCCTCAAGTAACTTACAGTATAATAGGAAAGAGATGTGAGTGATACAAATCAAGACATGTCTTATGGTACCCAAATCCATAGACGTTCCCATCCAGTCTTTCTTTGCATCCTATTCAGAATGGGTTCATAGGTAATTTTGCAAAAAGGACATCAGTACTTTAAGAAAGAGAGAGGGAATGCCAGTTATTTAAACCCATCTAAACCATGAAGGAAGCATTAAACAAACATTTGATGGAAATCTGCCAGAATATCACATCAATGAGAAAAAAATAAAATCTGCCTGTGACTTGTAATCGTTCAGAACAGTGGGATGCCTGGTGTTCAGAAAATACTGTTTGGTTGGTTGGTTGGTTGGTTGGTTGATTCGGTGTATGGATAGGTAGGTGGGTGAGTTGGTGGGTGGATGGATGGATAAATGGACGGATGTTTCGATGGGTAGCTGGGTAGGTGGTAGACAGTCAGGTGAGTGTAAATGAAAGGACAGAATGCCCCATAATGATTCAAGTGCTGAACACTAAACCAGTTCTTTCTGATCTTTGAGTGGACCAATACGTTTAAGATGAATATCCACTCAGAAAAATGTCAAAGGAAACAATAGTTGCTCTTTTAAAATGTGCCTTGTGTCACTGGCTAAAATTAACGGGTCCTTCAAAAGCTTGCAGGAGTTTTTGCAAAGTTGAGCTGAGTGAAGCGTCAAGATGTTGATTTGAATTCACAGAGTCCAAAGACTGCTCAGAGTAAAGTGGATGCCTGCCCCTCTCCCAACATCTGTTCTTCCTTCCCTCCAGGCCCCAAACTGTTCCTTGCTAAGGGTTGCTGTTACCATCCCTAGTCTTCTCTTTCGATGGCTCTCCAGCCTTCTATGCCCCTTTTGCGCCCCAAGCTCCCACTCATTAGGACCCTGGTAGGTAGGATTTACTCCAACAGTGAATGTAGATCCAAGAACTCCTGAAACAAAAATTCTCACTTAGAACTTGAAGTGAAGCTTGAGAAGGAGCAATGAATTTTTAAAAGATTCAAAGTGCTGATACCACCCATCCTTAAGGGAAGACAGGGACCATTGTGGCGCCCTTCCTATTGGGCAATGCTGGTTACATCTTTGTGGAGGACCAGGGGACAACAATCAGCTGTGCTGTTGAAGGTACAGAAGAAGAGCACGGGTTCCCTCAGAAGGAAGGAGCAAAGGGAGAAGGCAGGGACTTCTGGAGAAGAGACAATCCCAGCTCATCCTCCAAGCTTTCTACGGCAACTCTCGAGGGAGTCAGTGGGGCCCTTTAGCACTACTTTCATAAAGACTCTTAAATCGAGAGCTTTGAAGCTATTTCCAAATGGGGTTACCCATGCAATCATAGAAGACAGGATTCAAAGAAGGAGCCTCACTCTGTACAACTCTGAACTTGGGCTCTATGACTGGACCACACTGCTTGTCATGAACCATAAATTAACATTTTTATAAATCCTGTAATTAACTTATGAATGGCACGATTCTATGTTTCTAGTATTAAAGGCATTAAGTTGTTAAAGGTAAACATTTAAAGTATACCACTGTTTTTGTAACCCTGTTTTGGCATCTCTTCATCTCTCAATATATCAAGAGCCTTGAAAAATGGAAGTGGCCCAGGCCTCTAAACAGCCCTGGTTTGGGCTTGGTAATAAAGCTCCTTTCACAGAGTCAGGCCAGAGGGCTGGCAAGTGCACTGTGCTTTCTACAGAGGTCCACCCTGTGTTTCTGGACAGCCATTTGAGTCCACATGGTGTGATTCCCTGGGAACTGAACCAGGAGATCCTGTAAACCTCAATATCTATGGCTCAAAGTTTGCCAGTCGTCTGGCTAGCAGAGGTTATGACTAATGTCAACCCCCAAGAAAAGTGACCACCTAATTAGCATGTGTCTATAAAATCAGTTTCCTAATCTTTAGGCCTGACTGAGGACTCCCTCTTTCCACAGGAAACATCTGTGGGCTGAAAGGGAAGAATGGAATGGAATCTCTTACACTAGGTCCACGGAGAGGTTCTGGGCAAGGCTGCAAACACCTTGAAACCCTGAGAAAATGATGGATGTTCATGAGTAATCTTCTGGGAAGAAGGTTCACCACTTTTATTAGCGTCTCAAAGGGGGCGTGGGCATACACACACACACAGGAGTTAAAAAGGGCTGCCAAACCCCACACTTCCAAATAGAAGGAGAGCAGTGAACGGAGAAATAGAGGAGAGACTGTCTGCAGAGGAGCTAGAATTCTCAGGGTATTTTTGAGGACATTCTTCTCAACGGTGGATGGTGTTTTTGATCTCTGAAATATCTCTGTGTGTGTGTGTGTGTCTGTCTGTCTGTCTGTCTGTCTGTCTGTCTGTGTCTCTCTCTCTCTTTCCTCTCTCCTTTCCTCCCTCCATTCCCCTCATGGGGTCAGAGACCCTGGGCTTCCTGTAGGTTTTTCCCCCTGTACTTTAATTTCATATTTGACTGCAATCGTGTTTTGATGTGCTGTTCTTGCCTAGGCCTCTCACTACATTTTCAGGACCACTGGAGATGCAAATGGGAACAGAATCTTCAGGTTGGTTATTTTATAAGGCAGATATATTTAGGGTAGAAATCACGTGAGCCCAGATTACACTGGGTGGCTCAAGGTTTGAACTTTATTTAGCACCATCTGTTGCTGGATTTGGTGAGTCAACGGTTATTAATACGCCCCAGCAGTCCCTTTCAGCCTTGAGAAAACCCCTGGTGCCACCATTTTTTCCAACTGAAATGGAAACATATAATTTGAGCAATTAGTAAGTGCAATAGAATTGCTTTTAGTAATCTTTAAAATCATTTGTTATTGGGGACTGAAGAGATGACAGCAGTTGAGAGCACTTGCTGTTCTTGCAGATCTAGGTTGAGTTCCTAGCACCCACATGGCAGCTCACAATTGCCTATACCTCTAGTTCCAGGAGATCTGATGCCCTCTTCTGACCTTCCAGGGATCCTTCATGCACATGGTACATATATACAAACTTAGGCACACACATTGCACATGCACACATACACACACACACATACACACACACACACACACACACACACACAAATACTTTTAAATAAGTTGTTATTTATAAATTAAGATTCTTTATTATTTCTGGCTTATGCCCTTATATTTCATAATAAATTAGTTAGAATACCTACAGATTAATGATTATATAATACATACAAATAAATAGTTTAAATGTAGTTAACCTATAATGGGGCAACAATGCCCCTACTAGACACTGTAGCATAACACATAAAAAGCCGAGTGCCAGCAATGGGCTATCTGTTTTGGAGTTATTGGCAAGTGATGTTGCATAGACCCCACCAAACATTACAGGCTACAGCCAATGCTCTTGGTTACCCTCCAGAACTTCACAGTAAGAATCTACTGCTAAGCCAGGTGGTGGTGGTGCACGCCTTTCATCCCAGCACTCGGGAGGCAGAGGCAGGTGGATCTTTGTAAGTTCGAGGCCAGACTGGACTACAGAGTGAGATCCAGGACAGGCACCAAAACTACACAGAGAAATCCTGTCTCAAAAAACAAAACAAACAAACAAAATAATAATCTACTGCTAAAGACATCATATGTTTGAATCACAGAACAAGGAGAAATCAAGTAGGTACTCAGGTGGAGGCTTCATCCCTATTGGCTAGTTTTGATAGTGCTGGAAGGTACTACACACACTACTGGAGGGAAAAAAGAATCACCGTTCTTACCCAGCTCTGAGCCCAGGCATCTACAATGACTGGCCTGGCAAGACTTGCTCACTGGTATAATAGTAACATGAACATCGTAAGAGTAACCAACCAGCTTGTGCTAGGATTTAAGGTCCACTTCATACCTAGCAGTATTACCTGAGCCAAGTACCTGTGGCTATACAGATCATAGGCCCTAGAGGAAAACAGACTACTATTACTCTGCTAAATAGATATAAGATTAAACTGATATACTGCCTTGTTGCTATATCCATAGTTTAATGCTTCTCTCAACCCTCACTCAAGAAGCTTCTTTTTGCAGTAGACAGCAACTAACACAGAGACACACAATTCATTAAGGTACAGACAATCAGAGTCTGCAGAATGTTCATCCCTAAACAGGACACTTATATCATTCTCCCTCCTTCCAGGACTCAGAAATCACTGCAGAGAAGGGAGGAGAACAAGTGTAAGACCCACAGGAAGTGGATGGTTATAATGAAACAGTGTTTTCTGGACATAGCAGGACAGTTGCATATACGGATTCACTGAAGTCGAAACAGCATTTCCTAAGACTTGCGCAGACTCAAGACAGACCAAATTCCAACATGAAGAGAGGGAGTGGGGATGAAGTCCCACTCTTAGTTAAGCAGTTATTGGGGATTGATAGCTGCTGGGAGAGGGAGCATCGGGTTTTTCAAAGATGCAGCCCTAATGGGCTGACTGCGCTCCAGCGAAGACCATCCATCCATCCAAGAGTATATGGGCTGCACAAACTATACTGGTGGCGAAGGAGAAAAAAAAAGAAAGGAGGACACACAGTTGGGTGGGTAGGGGGGGTGCATCTAGGAAGAATGGAAGAGGGGTGCATGTGATAAAAATGCATCATGTGACATTCCCAAAGAAATAATAAAAAGGAGAAAAAAAATAAAAGCATCAAAAGTCTGAGCCTAAAAGACAAAGGAAGAATATTGAAGTTGGGCATGGTGAGCCATGCCTATAATGCTTGCGTTTAGAAGGCTGAAATAGGAGGACAAGCCTGGGCTAAAATGAGACCTTCCCCTCACCCCCACCAACACCTCACCTCCACACAGATAATTCTGAGCACTAATGTGCCCCTGGCAGCACTGACCTGGGCATTTACTAAGTCACTTCACCTGAGTCTCCATGTCCTGCAATGATTCTCATTCTGCAGCCTAGATTCCATGACCCTATGACTGGCTGACTGTGCAAATGGGTGTGAAATATAAGTGCTTTGCTGCTGAACCCCGAAAGATAAGGCTCATAATGCAACCATTTCAAATACATCAAAAGATTTCAGTGCTCATTCCGGGAGAGGAAACATGACATAAAGCAATGCAATCATTTATTAGATCTACGCAAATGTAATTAGAAGACCTTGATCTGTATAGTTTGAGTAGCTCAAACACAAACTCTTCAAAAAGTTGTATTTTTTAATTCCATGTGATTGAAAGTGAATTCAGTTATATAGACCTGTGATCTCTACACTGTCATTTAAATTAACAGGGTAGTAGAGTGGTCCAGACAGCCTGTGTCTAAGCAATTATAAGCAGTATTAAACACTTATTTGTAAGACGAGGCCACTCTTACTGCCAACTTCAATGGTTCCTATGGGATGAAATGAGATCATCCATGTAAGTACCTAACGCAGAATCAGTGCACAGTACACAGCACACTACCATGGTTTATGATAGGAGGATTCTTATTTTCCTTTCTCAATATTTCTACTTCTACTTCAATATTTTCCTTCTACTTCAATATTTCTGGAAAAAAAGATAAAACTGTACAGAAGAAAATGGCACAGAGGTTTGGACCCTCAGGTCTCTTATGTGAAGCAGAATTGCATAGAACAGGAATCAAATCTCAGCTGTGTGACATCAGACAAGTGACGTGATTTCTCCAAAAGAATAGTGGCAGTCCCAGGGTGTACCAGATGATGTGATGTAGAAAGGCTAAGAATGGTGTCTGACATACAACCACAGAAGGGGGGTCCTAAAAACTATCTTTTCTTTAATTCAAAGACCCTGTTGCTATAAATACTAAAAGTGCCTTTCACAAATCACGACACATATAATCATTTCATTACCCAATGAACGAGAATGTAAATGCCTGGGAGACACCGTATTTAGTGGTGTAGCCACCAGCAAGCTGCCCACGGGCCAGTCAGTAAACTCTGACCTGTGCTATGCAAACAGCTCTCAGCTCGGTCCATCTCACACTAAGAAGACATGAAAGTGGAAGCAGACTTGTTGGGAGGAAGAAAGAGTTCACTGGGAGGTAAAGGGAGACAGGTGAAGACGATGGGGTGAATATGTTAGAAATGTGCTCTGTCCATGTGTGAATGATCCATATAGATAGATAGATAGATAGATAGATAGATAGATAGATAGATAGATA
>CABHPH010157225.1:6598-50163 GCA_902168325.1 Peromyscus nudipes | reverse complement strand
ATAGATAGATAGATAGATAGATAGATAGATAGATAGATAGATAGATAGATATTCAATTAAATTTTGAATATTTTTAAATATTTAAATTAATATTGAATTAAATATTGAATATTTTTAAAATTATCGAAAACACATTCACACTTAAAAACATGTATCTCACTGACTTCCTTTTAAGTGAAAGTCTTAAAGGAGAAATCATATCACTGCCATACTGTCATAGCAACCAGAATTGGACACATCCATCGTAATGAAAAATTCTAAGACGGGCACACAAAGACTCAACATTCATTTGTCATGATAGACTCCACATAATTTATGTTTCTCAGTTTATTTTTATAATCATAATTGCAACAACTACCAATCTTCACTCTAAAATAAAAAACTGACTTCATTAAAAAACTTTTAACTTCAAATCTGAGTTTCAGTTTAAATGTGGAATGTCTGATGAAAAATAGGCCCATACACAAAGTTAGAAAGGATAGAGCCTATGATTAAAATCTATTCAAGAATTAACAGCTTGGCTTCTCCTGAGTTGTAAGCCATTTTGCAGAGCCAAGTCACTGAATACAAAGAATTTATTCTCCCTCCTAACCACTGCTCAGGCTTTTGTAAAATTTTCATCATAAAGCAAAGATGCAGAGCCCCACTAAGATAAGTGCCCTCAGTTTGAAAGATATAAGAATTTCTCTGTGATTGATCTCTGAATTTCTTTTGTAATAAATTAAATACACATCAAAATATAGATGACATAATTAAAACTCAATAAACAACTTTTTCCCCTTTAAAATTGAATCATTTCATCCTGCTGAGACATTGCATAAATCTTGGCTAGTTTGAACATTTTTGCTTTCAAGGATGTAATGCAACCATGAGAGCTGTTACATCATGTAAATAAATTTCAAAGATGGTATTAATATAAAAAGTATATCACATAACCCTAAAAATTTAATATACTGTTATGGCAATAACCAGATCGTTTTCCCAAACAAATATATATTCCATCATGTCATTTTGAACTTTTTCTGACCTTTTTTTTTGAAGAAAGAGAACTACAATTGAGACCAAATGTTTTATGAAAGAAAATATAGGCAAGCTGATTTGGCCAAGCACAGACACTTTCAGATTAAAGGTGTTATTATAACTTAAAACTTAGTCCATTTTTTTTTCATAAGCCACAGTAACTGTGATATCATTTAGGAAGTCTACAGGCTTGCAAGAGTGCTTATAATGTTTCTTAATAGTTTGGTATAAACTATGGCTACCAGCTACAGTTTCTTTTTTTTTTT
The DNA here is from genome assembly GCA_902168325.1 of Peromyscus nudipes. Taxonomy (NCBI): domain Eukaryota; kingdom Metazoa; phylum Chordata; class Mammalia; order Rodentia; family Cricetidae; genus Peromyscus; species Peromyscus nudipes. The sequence goes on along the minus strand of CABHPH010157225.1, from coordinate 48,877 downwards.
AAATCAAATTCAAAGTTGACGATAGCTTGAAATAAAGGATACAATTGTGTTAGCATCATTTCACAAACAAATTGTAAAAGGAATATTTACAGGAATCTACCCTTAACCTATGTTCCAAGAGTGGGTACCTCAAACCACACACAGTTCTAAACTCTACATACACAATGTTTTTTCTATACATACACACCTATAATAAAGTCTATAAACTAGTCATGAGAAAGGATAAACAAGAAAGAGATAAATAATAAAATAGAACAATTACAATAGTATAATAATTCAGTTATATGACCACAGTCCTCTCTGTCTTTCTGTCTCTGCATGTGTCTCTCTGTCTCTCTCTTCTCTCTACTCCTCTATCTCTCTGTGTCTCTCTTTTTGTTCATCTTTCTCTCTGTCTCTCTCCATATTCCAATCTGTCTGTTTGCCTCTGTCTATCTGTATTTCTCTCTCTCTCTCTCTCTCTCTCTCTCTCTCTCTCTCTCTCTCTCTCTCTCTCTCTCTCTCCCATTCTCTCTCTCTCCCATTCTCTCTTTCTCTCCCTCCCTCCCTCCTTCCCTCCTCCCTCCCTCCCTCCCTCTCTTTCTGGGCTCAGCATCATCTGCATTTGCTGACAGGTAACTGAAAGTGTGGATCAAGCAGTCTAGTACAAATCACATGGCAGTCACTCATGTAGCCTCCTTTTTGTCATTGTTCCGCAAACACCCCAGTCCATCCTGCATGTTCCTCTCTCTTAGTCCATCCTACTTCATTTTAGTTCCAGAACCTTCATCTTCTTTCAGTTCTGATCTGTAATCAACTCAAAGCTCTCAAATACTTGGTTTCGGGCAATGATAAGAGCAGTCAATGAAATCTAAACAGCAGGCACAGTGACCCTACAGAAATAGCCACCAGGTAGAGTAGCCTGCATCTCCAAGGACTGACTCTCCAAAGTGACTTTCAGGAGTGGCTGGCGGCTCTGCACCCCACTACACACAGCTTCCTTTCTGGAACACGTCATTCCAAACTACAAGCAAATACACATGCACAGACTATGAAAACTGAATGCAAAACCACATATAAATTATGAAATATGTCCTTCTGAATGTTCTCATGTGATCAAATCATAGACTATCTTAAATAAAATAAAATAAGGGCCAGGCATGGTGGTGCATGCCTTTAATCCCAGCACTTGAGAGGTAGAGGCAGACGGATCTCTCTCTGTGTGTTTGAGGTCAGCCAGTTCTACATAGTGAGTTCAAGGATAGCCAGGGCTACATAGTGGGATGCTGAAGGGAATGGGTCTTATTCCTAATACAGAACCCGCCAAGCAATTATGTATTATACTTTTATTTAAAGCTTACTTCAGCCATCTGAGGTCTGTTTTGAAGTCTGATACACATCTACTCTTAGCTTTCTTTATCAAACAAAAACAAAAACAAAAAACCCTGAGAATTTAACATTGAACTTTTCATTTATTTAAAATAATGACCTAGTGTATTTAAAAGGAAAGATGGGGGAACAGGGTGATTAGGAGGGACCATATGCTACTTCCCAACTTTAGACTAGATTATATTTGCAGTGGCTTCCTTCTGTGCCTTCTGAAGTAGGAAAAAAACAGCTACCACACAACCGAAAGTTATTATCTACTTTGCATAAACAGGGAACATTCTCTGATGACATGATAAACTAAGAATGTGATATGTAAAAATCCAAATTTATCCAAGAAAAGTGATTTTGCTTGAAAACAGCCTTCATTTGTTTCTCTGTAAAGAAAATATGCATACGCGCACACACACACACACACACACACCCTAATGTAGGACTCAGAGAAAAGAAATTCAAATTCCATTTTTAAAATACTGCTACTGTGTGAAAGAAAGTTTACCTGTGCTAACCCAGATAAGGAAGAGAAGTGATAGGCACTTAATCTCAGCTGAAAGCAAATGGCTGACTGCTCACATGCATGTGATAAGATAGCCCACTATCAGAACTACTCCTGACATTTTGGTTTTCATATCTCCTTTTTCTTCCAAAGTACCTTTCACACTTCCCTCAGCACGATGGCCAACAACTACTGCTTCCCTTTGCACTTAGGATTCCAACACAATATGTCATAGGGTCAACCAATACTTACTCCAGCACTTTCAAAAAAAAAGAAAGAAAGAAAGAAAGAAAGAAAGAAAGAAAGAAAGAAAGAAAGAAAGAAAGAAAGAAAGAAAGAAAGAAATAGAAAAAGTCCTTAGGCCTAAGTCCCTTTTAAATTTTAGGTCACAAAGCTATGAATGAAAAACATCTTACATCATAGAAATCAAGAGGGCAGTTATATAACCTTGGTCTCTGTCAGTATCTGAAAGGGAGTGAGTAAAGTCACAGTGTCTGAAGAGAGTAGGTAAAGTCAGAGTATGCAGGATTTCCCACATCTCAGCATGAGCATTTGTAAGTTTTGTTCTTTACAATACCCAGACCATTGCATGTTTAATATTATTCTTTTCATGACTTAAATAAATCTGTTCATGCTACCTCGACCCAACAAAGTCAACAATATTTATAAAATCACCAGTCTGTAATACCAGCTACACTTAGAAAACATTTTTCTTCAGACTACTGAAAAGTGATTAGACTATGACAAGATGCTCCACTTTGGGAAATGCTGGGCTAGAATGCAAGAGGACTAGGCTGCTTTCTGAGCCAACTTTGCCCTGCTGTGCTCCAGAGTAAGTCATTCTAAGTTCTAGAGGTCTCTTGCTTTGTTAGTTCCTAAACAAAATTTTGCATAATCTCAGAAGTCTCTAAATTCTTTTAAAAAATAAAAATAAAAATCAATGATCCTAGGCTCCAAGACTACAACCCCATCCAGTAAATCAAAGCATCATCAGACTAGAGCCTGTAATTCTGATCTCCCAGTTTGGTACTTGAGTTTAGTACCCCACAGCCTACTATTTCTCCCAAGCTTGGCAATGGCATGCAATGGAAATGACAGAAAGTACATTTCTACTGATTATTAGTCTCTTGCCAGGAGGCTACACCATCATCTCACTTCCTTACAACCATCCACTGACTCTCATAGGCAGGAAACTGAGGCATGAGGAGAAGTATCTTGTAAACGATTATTGGAATAGGAAATGATACGTCTGGAAATTAAATCTCTCAGGGGCTTGCCAGCAGAGGGTGGGCTTCTACCACTAAAACACACTGCAAATTTGAGGGGCTTCTCAGTTCCCGAGGTTTCTAGGCACACATACCTGAAATTGCCAGGAGGAAGCAGCAGAGAGAGAAGGAAAGAAAAACAAACAAAAAACAAAAACTAAACCAAAAAACACAGAAAATGGTGGGGAAAGAATTCCAGTTGGAAAACATTAAGGAAACCAAAGCAAAAGGTTCTTCCAGGTATTCAGCATGAATGAAATCAGCATTAAACCTTTTCTTAACACTAGGGGCAGATAAGAAAAACATACAATCCAAATAATATCTGCAGATTCTGGCCTCAAAGGAGGGGGGCAACATTAACAAGAGAAACTGTAGCCAAAAGCCTTCAAAATGAAGTCAAACATGCAAAAATAATACATGTGATCTCTTAGACTGACTGGCTGTTTTCATTCTTTCTACAAAAGAAAAGAAAATAATAACAATAAGGACCACTTTTCCTAGCCTCTTGGGTACCTATTTTGTGAAAGAGTCTACTGGGTGAATAATACTGTATATCTCCCTGGGGGTCTAAGTCAATATGAACTCGATAAACACATTAAATGGCCAGGGCAGAAATAAAATAGCCGTGGTATGGGTCATCATGGAACGTGCCAAAGAATACAACCCACGCTGTGGCCTTACAATCATTGTCTTAAAACTCACAAATAAAATGATTTCCAAATGAAGATAAAAGGCTGGCTCCAGAGCATGATAGGGACAAGCTATAACCTTGTAATTGAAATCTTCCTTCCAAATCCCCATGAGAAATGCATTCCCTCTCCCTTCACAGAGGCCCCTGGGAAACTGTGCGTGCCCAGCACAGCAGTGAGAGTTGGCCTAACAAGAAAGTTTCATTTTTATGGTGAGATCTTAGCGTCTGAGACCATCTGTGAGCATAATTTTAATACTTTAATTTCCTTTACTTTAGTAAGGGTGAAAAACTAATAATTTTTGAAAATAGCCTCAGGCAATGTGACAGTTAACAAAACAAACTAATGAAATGTTAGAACAATTATGTTGATCTTTGCTGTCCAAGCGGCTTGGTCTGGTTATTTTAATATTTGTGTATCGTGGACAAATATGTGTGTGAGGGGTGTCTATGAATAGATTCTTAGGAATTTAGAAATTCATCCAAAATTCAGCGGTTTTAGATGACTTAATGAGTTTGATAATGGGACACAGAAACTTTAATTCTTAAATCATTTGTTTTATTTCAAAGCAGTCAGGGTTGATTAATCAGCTTTAGTAATAGTGGAGGGGTTTGGATGCAGTTCCCCAAGTCCTGGGCCAGGGAGCTGGCGGGTGGGGAGGGAGATCGTGTGTTTCAATACCAGCATCCCATTGCTAGAGATTTCTGAGGGGCATGCCCTAATGTTTCATTTAACCCTGGCCTGAGCTGAAGCCATTTACAGAGTGGAGCCACTCTGGGGAGAACTCCTCAGTTCACCCTTGCAGCCTGTGATGCTTGTCTGTGTGTGTGTATTTGTGGGAACAGCCTTTGCAGTAGGGTAGATTTCATGAGCTGCATGATGCTGTCAAGATTTTTCACTACTTCTTGTCTGAACCGCTGATCTCTTCGCCTTCCTCTGAGAGGACACTAAAATGTTTTCAAAGCACATAGGCAAAAGCAGCTTTGTTCATGTTCGGAAGATAACGGTTTGTATTTGTGTAAGACATGTGGTTTTCAAAATACTCTGCTTTCCAGTACATGCCAACCATTTAAGAATTGCTAGCTCTGAGATAGCCATGGCATTTAAAATAAAGGAAAACAAAGAGATAATCTGGCTTCAGCCAAAGATTTTAACTAGTTAAGGAGCACAGGGATCCGTAAATTTTCTTGAAAGGATTCTCTTCTTCGCTTCATGCATTATTTGATAAGATCTGACTGCCCTTAAAGCCTGTGGAGGCTGACTGTGTCCTTTCTTACAAGGTGTCTTTGCACTGTGATGTGACTGGCTGCTTAAACCCCGACATCTTACATGACATCCATCACACACCTCTGCCTGTGGAGCAATAACTTGAGATGATCCGTTGTTGAAATGAGTGTTAATTTCTAGGGACTAAACCACAAATGGCCCAGCAGGAATCCATCCTATCAGGAAATCATGGGTGGCGATGTGAAGTTAAGTGTTTTCTCTGTTTACAGTTATTCTTGCCTAATTTTGTTCAACGAAGCCACTATATGACAGACATATGAAAAAGTACATTCAAATATGCTCATAAGCTGTATCTGCCACTGGAATTTAAAAGTCTACATGCTTTTGAATAGATTACAGGCTGTACCATCACTCGACTTACTCGACTTTTCGTTTCCCTTTTATCTTGAAATTGCAGGAGCCTGCCTGGTTTTATTTCTTCTACACCAGTGGTTCTCAACCTGTGGGTTACAAAGCCCTTTGTGGTGGAACAACCCTTCCACAGGGGTTGACATTGGAAAACACAGATATTTACATTACGATTCATAACCGTAGCAAAATCACAGTCATGAGGCAGCAACAAGGTTGGGAGTCTCTACAACATGAGGAGCTGTATTAAGAGTCACAGCATTAGGTGGGCTGAGAACTACCGTTCTACACATTTCTAAGCACTAACATAAAGCTCTCCACTGACAGCCTTAGCTGGGACAGTACCAGTCTTCTTTTTTAGTGTAACCGTTACCATTTAAAGCAGTGCTTTTCAACCTTCCTGAGGCTGCGACCCTTTAATCCAGTTCCTCATGTTGTGGTGAGCCCCCAACCATAAAATCATTTTCATTGTTACTTCATAGCTGTAATTTTGCTACCGTTATGAATTGTACTGTAAATATCTGTTTTCTGATGGTCTTAGGTGACCCCTGTAAAAGAGCTGTTTACCCCAAGGGGTCACGGTCCAGAGATTGGGAACCTCTGGTTCAAAGGCTTCAGTAATTAGAATACCTCAGTTAAGGAACAGAGAACAGCAGCTTGTGACAGTCAATATTGGAGCACACGTCTGGCAAGCACAAGGCTCTGAGTTCAATCCCAGGCACCACAAACAGAGTAACACACAATTTGTACAGAATAGCACATTTAAAAGATATCATTTTTAAAAAGAGAGAAGAACCCAAATGGCGTGGTAAAGCCATGCCAGGAAGAATATTAGTTAAAGCCCACATTTATTTCAGATACATTTTGAGTTTTTACAAGGGGAAAAAGTACAACTTGGCTAACAATTAGAGAAAGATATTTAGGAAAAGGACAAAGTGATTTGGAGTTGGTTGGAACTATTTACACAGAAGTAACCCAAAGGTTTGTAAACTGATTCTTCCCTGGTTTGATTAAAAGGAGGTAATTAATAAATGACAAGACAGAATGAAAGTTCACCGTGCCATTTGATAAACCACCCAAGAAGTTAAATCAATGCTTTTCTGTTTAATTTCACTATTTGTTTTTCCATTTGGGCTGCCAATTTTCTAACAAGTTGCAGAAGGAAGGGCCCTCTCTCTCTCTCTCTCTCTCTCTCTCTCTCTCTCTCTCTCTCTCTCTCTGTGTGTGTGTGTGTGTCTGTCTCTTTGTCTCTCTCTGTCTCTGTCTCTCCTCCCCCTCTGATTGACAAATATCACAGATTTTTGTTTCAAATCCATTGAACTTTCTCCAGGTGATCCCTGCATCTGTCATGACATTTTGGTCAAGCTATTATTTCATCAACGCTCTGTAACTAGCCCCTCCCCTTTTTTTTAGCCTCTTTGACAAGAACACCATAACAATTCACGTCACCCTTGACCTTCAGGATGTATATCATCTTGTCAACATATAAACAAACACACTATTGGTTGTATTTTAATAGATTGTGTAAATATCAAGATCCAATTTATCAAAAGGTTCACCCTGAGTGACAGCTCGGAATTTCTGCCTTGTATTTGCAATGCTAATTCTGACTTTTAATTTGAAAAGGATATTTGAGTTGTGATATGTGCTTCTGTCTCTATTTCTTTCCAGGAAAGCATAGGAAGCTACTAGAACCATACGTTCCTCTATATGATAGAACTTTGATTGTGGTTCTGTTTCAAAGTAAGAGTGCTTGATCTAACACAACAGTACAGGGACAAACACATAGGACTTTTCTTCTTCTTCTTCTTCTTCTTCTTCTTCTTCTTCTTCTTCTTCTTCTTCTTCTTCTTCTTCTTTCTCTCTCTCTCTCTCTCTCTCTCTCTCTCTCTCTCTCTCTCTCTTTCTCTCCTGTCCATCTTACATTTCTTTTTCTGATATACTGGGATCATGCTTGGGGCTTCACACATGCTAGGAAAGCATTCCACCCTGCTAAGTGACACCACCAGAACCAAAAAATGTATACACCGGGCAGTGGTGGCGCACACCTTTGAGCCCAGCTCTCGGGAGGCAGAGCCAGGCGGATCTCTGTGAGTTCGAGGCCAGCCTGGTCTACAGAGTGAGATCTAGGACAGTCACCAAAACTACACAGAGAAACCCTGTTTTGAAAAAGAGAGAGAGAGAGAGAGAGAGAGAGAGAGAGAGAGAGAGAGAAGAAAGATCTGTAGGATAACCCTACTAATGTCCCCTTACTTAGCAAAATGGGAAAACTACTAAGTAGAAAAAAATGGTTGCATTTAAAGGCATAGCTTCCTGAATTGTCAATACACTCTTGAGAGACTATAACTGCTCTTGAGAAAAACGTTAAAAGGTACTTACAAAAAAACTCAAGATATACAAACTTCTCTTTGACAACTTAGGAATGGAAAACAAATATAGAAACGACTCACAGGACTTTCTGTTACCCAAACAGAGGAATTTGTCTGTTTTTTGTTGTTCTCTGTGTATCCCTGGCTGTCCTGGAACGTGTCCAGGCTAGCCTAGAACTCATGGAGCTTTACCTGCCTCTGCTGAGTGCTGAGATTCAGGGTGTGCACCAACACTCCCTGGCAAATTTGTCCTATGTAAAATATGAACCAGCAAAATCTCTAATTTTGGAAGTCTCGGGACGTTTCCTCATATTCGTGTGCACTGTGCACTGAACGTAGAGTTTTAACTGTGAAAAGTCCACAGTGGACAAATTCACCTCCAGGAAACAAAAGGAATTGGGGTCTCTCTCTAGGAACATTTTAAAGTACATCGTCACGAAGAGAAATGCTATTAAAAGGGGACATAATTCAGACTAAGATACACCCAGGTTGGGAAGAATGATAGACACTGATACATTCCTCATTTGCTGTTATCCACAAAGGACCAGGCACACTCAATGCATTTAGTGTGTCACATACATTAACTCATCCCCCCAACCCACCCCCCAACCCATACCTCATGGAAATTATTCCATGTCCCTCTCTTCTGTCTTTGAGGCACAGAAAGTGAACAACCTAACCCAAAGGCATGCTTTTAGTAGGGGACAGAGCTGTTGAAATGTGACCCTCAGTAATCCTAGCTACAAAATAATCTAGCACATCACTAGACGCATAACAAGCAGTCATTTCTGGATAACTATCATCAACACTGTGCATTCAGCAAGCACTGAGCAAATGCGAGAATGTTCATTATGGTGATATTTTATTTGTGCTGAAATGTGATTTTATTTGTATGTTAATAAATAAAGTTGCCTGGGGATCAGAACTAATAGCAAGCCATTTAGGTGAAGTCTGGCAATGGTAGCACACGCCCTTAATCTGATCACATGACAGGCAGAGTCTGTGTGTTCAAGGACATAGCCAGCTTGGAGACACACGCCTTAAATCTCAAATACCAACCATAGAGACCTGGAGGTCTGTATAGACAGGAAGTGACAAGGAGGTCATGTGGTTGGGTTTACAGCCAATGAGAAGGCAGAACAGAAAGTCAATAAAAAGACAGACACACAGGAAGTAGGTCTTTTTCTCATTCTGAGGGGAAGGACGACAACGACAGTGAAGGGTAAGAAGGTGGTCTTAGCTCTTGGCTGCTGCTCGATCTCTGGGCTTTTAACTCTGCATTTGGCTCTGTGTTTCTTATTTAATAAGACCGTTCAGAATTACATCTACAGTTCATACGAGTTAATCACAACCTTGCACCTCAAGTTGAGTTTACTCAATTTACCGAGACAGATACTCAAGTTTATGAATATAGGGTATCATGGCTGCATAGCAAATATATCCTGTTGGGGACCCAGTTTTTAAAATATATTTAAGAGGAATAACCAAATTGCCCTCAAAAGGGTGGCTCTAGGCTAAGGTGAGTATATAGAGCCCAACTGACCTGTGGCGAAAGTCACCAATGTTAAGTAATAACAATAGTGTTTACCATAACGAAAACAGTGTGGTAGTGACAATGTCGTGTGCCATTCAGAATAAATGCACAACTGTACCCAGGCCAATTTCTTAGACAAACTCCTCAGAGGTAACACTTCTGATTGGCTGTTATTTGACTCAAATATAATCTTTAAATTTCTTAATACTATAAAAAAACTTTAATTGAATAAATGGACTTTTTTTTTAAATCTTGAAATGTCAAATTTAAATAAAGTTATCACAAGAAGAGATTCCTCTCTGCCTGGTTTTAGTCAAAAGTAATACATGCTTTTTTGCATGTATAAATAAATGAGTGAGCCAGGCATAAGCGGCGCACACCTTTAATCCCAGTACTTGGAAGGCAGAGGCGGGTGGATCTCTGTGAGTTCGAGGCCAAGCTAGTCTACAGAGTGAGTTCCAGGCCAGCCAGGGCTACATGAAAAAGAAGAGAAGGAGGAGAAGGAGGAGAGAGGAAGAAAAGGAGCATGAGGAGAAAACTATTCCCCATGCCTGAGAATTTCATGCTTCTCCAAGGACTGGCCAGCAAAACAGCTCAGTTGGTAAAAGCATTGCCATCATGCCTGGTGGTGTGAGTTTGGTTTTCCCAGATCCCACGTTGGTGGAAGTTGTCCTCTGACTTCCACAGATGTGCCTTGGCATGCGGGCACCCACACACATACACACAATAAACAAATAGATTAATTGATTAGTTAAAATCTTAATGTGTCAGGAATAACTGCTGTGGAGAGAGGGACAAAGAGAGGAGTGGATTTGGGGACAAAGAACTGGATTTTCTGGTTTTCCCTTGCTTATTGCTAAGTGGGATAGAACTTCATGCTCTCGGGCTTTTTTAATACAATCAAGGTCCTATTACATGATAGGCAGTGTGCTATTGAATTTATAACATTTTGTTTCATTTAATTGTTATAGAATGAAGTAGCATTGGTGTCCTCCATTCTTCAATGGGAAAAAGAAGTTAAGGAAAGTCCCAAGTGACCTGCTCCAGGTCACATGAATTGATGTAGCTGTAACCCAGCCTACGTGGTCACGAGAGAGTTCTGCTCATCACATCACCCCACAGAGCTCTTTCCCCAGGAAGGCTCTCTGTGTATAGGACTGACAGGTTACTGGATACTTGGAAAACGACATAGTGACCGTCATCGGATGTCCCCAAACTTCTGCTTGTGTGTAATGCAAGGTGTCACACCTACCCTTTCATTCACTGGCTTGAGGATGGGCTTACAGATGTAATGGGCACTTCAGGACATCATTACTGAATCCAGAATTCAGGTGTGTACTTGCTAACGACAGCCTATGTAGCTAGTTCTGAATTCATAGGTGGCTTGACAAGGCACATCAACATTTTCTTCCTTTGTACACCCGACCCCAGCATTTGGAGAATTGGTCCTTTACCTCCCCAAAGAACAGTTTCAAGGAGAAATGAGAACTATTCTTGGCCTAATGTTTCCCTTCTTTTTCTTTCTCACCTGTCAGTGAGCAGGGACCTAAGAAGGAAGTGTTGGGAGCAGGGTGGGGTTATCTCTGTCTAAACTTTGAAGCCAGGGTTTTCCATTGGATTTACTGCTAATTTATCTGCCCCCAAACAATGGTGACAACAAACCTTTACCCTACAGAAGCAGGGTGGGTCCTACCAACCATCACCATGTAATCCCAACATTGGTGAGTCTGAGGCAGGGGGGTTGCTGTAGCTTCAAATCAGCCTGAGCTACATAATGAGTTCCAGGCCAGTCTGACTACTTAATTAGACCCTGTCTCTAGCTAGCTAGCTAGCTAACTAACCAACTAACTATCTAACTAACAACTTATTTCTAACCCTCAAATTATTAAGGAGTTGGTAGCACAATGTAAAACACATTCTATTTATGTTAACAATTCCAGGAGCTAGGATCAGGAGGATGGCTATGTTTCCTCCTTGGAAACAAAGATAACAATAGTTATAAAATCTTTGGGTGTCCTTGCTATTGGGTAAGAATATTCTCCTGAAGATTGTTCTCATTTCTTACATTCTAAGAAAACACAGGAATGTGTCACCTGTTGCCAGGAAGCTATATTTTGCTTGAACAGAGGAATAAAAGAATTCATCAAGGTAGAATCCAATGGGGCATCTTAAAGAGAACTAAAAAGGCTCAGTTGGTTAAGTGCTTGCCTTGAAAACATGAAGACCTGAGTTCAATCACTAGAACACATGTTAAAAATAAATAAATAATAATAATAATAAAAAAAAAAAGCTGGGCATAGCAGCACACACCTAGAATCCCAGCCCTGGAGAAGAAGAGACGGAAAATCCTTGGGATTTGCTGACCATCTAGACTAGCCTATTTGGCAAGCTCCAGGTCAGTGAGAGACCCTGTCTCAAAGAAAAAATGGTGGAGATCTCCAATGGATAATTATTGCAAATGGAAACTTAGGTTTCCTCAAGGGAATCTCACTGGGGAAATAAACTACTCTCAAGGGCAGACCGCATGCGCAGCAGTGGATGACAACAGAAAACAAATTCAATGGCATCTTGGCAGGTTCTTCATCTTATAATACATCAGAACTTTTTTTTAACTTTTATTTTATTTATTTTATCCTACATGTTTTGCATACACACACACACACACACACACACACACACACACACACATAATGGCTTCCGGTTTTGTGTTTTTGTGGACTTCCTGAGTGTGCAAACCAGTGGGCCTCTGTGTCTGTCTGTTCTTGGGTTTTTCCTCCTGTTTCATTTATTCTGTCCGGTACTGACTCGTCAGTTTTTGTTTTATCTCATTACATTTTATTTTATGATTTTCTCCTAGATGCCTTTTTGTTTTTTAATGAGAGGCAAAAATGGGATAGATCCGGGTGGGAGGGGAGGTGGGGAGAGGCTGAGAGGAGTAAAGGGAGGGGAAGCTGGAATCGGAATCTAATGGACGAAAAATATCTGTTTTCAGTAAAAGGGAAGAAATGATGGATAACACCTGAGAGATGACACTGGGGTTATCCTCTGGCCTGTGCACATGCGTGCACACAAGCACAGGTGCACACACAAAACAATTAAACTACATCTGAACTTAGGTATAAGGTGGCAGTACCTAGCACAGTGGTTCTCAACCTGTGGGTCAGGACCCCTTGGGGTGTCCAATGACACTTTCATAGGGGTCACCTAAGACCATCTGCATATCAGATATTCACATTACAATTCATAACAGTAGCAAAATCATAGTTATGAAGTAGCAACGACAATGATTTTATGATTGGGGTTTGCCACAACCCAAGGAACTGTATTACAGGTCGAAGCATTTGGAAGGTTGAGAACCACTGAGCAAGCAGGAGATCATTTTCATAGCTAACTGAGTGCAGAGAAAATGCTCGTCCCAAACAGTACTGGCCATGGCCAGGGGTCCTGGCTCCTCTTCAAGATCTTTGAGAAAGGACACTATGCATTTCCTCTCCAGAGCCCACACAGTGGACTCAGCATCTTTCAGGACATGAAAGTCTTTCTCTTCAGTGAGGCCACTTTGTGAAACTACATCTTCTTCACATGTCTGACATCAAGGATTCTTTTTTTCCCTACCTTTCAAATCTATCCCACAGAAATCACAAAACAGGCAAAAAATAAATAAATAAAAAAAATCTATTCCAAGTGTTGGATAACTTTCCCCCCAAACACCAAGAATATTCACCTAGCTTGCAACCGCCTTAAACCGATCAGGCCCACGGGAGTGAGATGGAAGGAGGAGGGGCCATGTCAAGCCAACTTTGCATTTCTGGCAACTGGTTCACTGTATATTTCATTTCAAAGGCCTAATTACGTCTGCATAAATAAACTGTGCTACGCAGCCTGATGCATGGCCATTTGTCATATTAAAACAATGGCACCCAAAGTAAATCCCCATTAACATTGTTTAACTTTAATGCTTTGGGGTGTTTGCTACTCAAATGATTAAAAAATGGAGTGATTTATGACATCGCAATTTAAATGAGGCAACAAAACAAATAGAGTCTGAGTCACCAAGACTTACAATGTGCTAGGAGACCAACTGGGTTAGCTGCAGAAAAGGAACTCATGGCTAAGGAGTCCCTGAACCCTCCCTATCCTACATGGAATGTGTGTGTTCCTCTCTCTCTCTCTCTCTCTCTCTCTCTCTCTCTCTCTCTCTCTCTCTCTGTGTGTGTGTGTGTGTGTGTGTGTGTGTGTGTGTGTGTGTGAATATAGCTTCCAAAGGGTGCTGGGAGGTTGTAAACAAGATGCAGTATTAAGTTTTATAAGTCACCCACACCCAGTTTCCTTAGACTGTCTGGCATCAAAGCTTTAGGGTATACAGAGCATAAATAGAGAGTAAGTATAAAATTTTCCCAAACGTAGTTGCGCCATCATGAACCCGGTTTTACTCATTCTGCTTCCTCACTTTTAGGAAACTCAATAATGTATCTTTATCTTATATAGAGGAAAAGTGCAGGGTTTGCAGACCATGCTTTCCACAGGTCGTGGCTGAGTCTTCTAAAGTAAAACACTTCACACGGGCCAATAAATTAACAAGTGACAGAATTAGCCTACTTTCCAAGTATTTCTGGTCTTAACCACAAATTTCTGGATGCAGCAATATTTGATTTTCACTGCTGGCCAGCTTGTCTACTTTGCTCCTAGGAAGAACCATGCTAATCCCTATTCCCTGCCCCTCCAAAACGAGGGCAGTGTTATGCCACAGCTCTGGAAGACCAGAATCTCTCTGCCGAACACCAGCTCCAAGCTAGGCTGATGTTTGAAAGAGCAAATTTGGATCAGTATGGTCATCCATGGAGCAGTGAGATTTTTGCCGTAGCCTTGAGAACCAAACTTCCTGTGTCTGTTCAATAAAAATACTTGGAGGTCTTTTAAAACGAAGCACCATATGAAGTGTGTCTAAACAGCACAAGAGTAAACTGAAATTTGGCCACGTTCATTCTGCCCGTGTGAGCGGCTAAAGTGAACAACTTAAGATAAAATCCTTTCCATCGGAGTACAAGTTATCCTGCTGGCCATCTACGCTGAAATAATTATTTAGAAAATCACCACATTGGCTTTTCCTGTCGGGCTACATAAACACTGACTTCTGGTGTGGTTGCTGTACTGCAGGGCAGCCACAGCAAAACACGAAGGCGTGTTCAGCTCACCTTCCATGGAAGACCAGCCAGCCACTCAGCCTAGCAGGCAGTCTCTAAGGCAATGGTTCTCAACCTTCCTAATGCCGCGACCCTTTAATACAGTTCCTCGTGTTGTGGTGACCACCCCCAACCATAAAATTATCTTCATTGCTACTTCATAACTGTAATTTTGCTAGTTATGAATCATAATGTTAATGCCTGATATGCAGGATGGTCTTAGGTGACCCCTATAAAAGCATCATTTGCCTCAAAGGGGTCGCAACCCACAGGTTGAGAACCACTGCTCTAAGGTCCAGCCTGCCCTGGACCAGATGGAAATAAAGCAGAGATCTGCTCCTCTCGGGCCTTCCTCCTCTTGCTCTGAGCTTGTTTAAAGGCAACAAAGAATCTACTCCAAGCCAAGCATTTCTCACATTTCTAAAACTGTTCGAATACTCCGGCATGCCTTTTTCCTACCCCAATTTCAGCTCTGTCCTTTGCTTCTCCATTATTATTCTTTGTTTAGTCTCCCTGGAATGAGAGGCCACACAACTTCTGTCTGGTTGACGAGGCTGCACCAGTGCAGTCAGAAGAGCCAAGTAAGACACTGGGGTCACAGCTAGGCTTCTGCATCAAGTGCGACCCACATTACAAACATCCCCAGAGCTTGGCCGGGAGAAGCACGGACTCCTATGTCTGTTCAGTAGCAGCAGCACCCATGCAGAAAGAGATGACAACAACACAAATGAGAAGAAGCAGTCAGTCTACAACTATTATTTGTGCACACTTGGACCCTACAGATCCTAAAGGTAACCGACAAATTTGTTTAGAATGTATTGTAAAACCTCCTGGCAGAATGCAGCCATTTCTAGGATGGGGATACCTTGCTGCCTCTTCCACAATGCATGATCTAAAAGTAAATGTGTGTGTGTGTGTGTGTGTGTGTGTGTGTGTGTGTGTGTGTGTGTCTGTGTGTCTGTGTGTGTGTATATGTGTGTGTATCTGTTGAGGTATTATATTAATATATGTGTATATATATATATATACCTCAACAGGCAGTCACATGATTCTGAGCATTTTTAATCCCTCTCATAAGAGCCCTGGGTTCTGAATGGACTACAGGCAGCATTGTAGACCTCCAAAGGCATTTTTCCCTAACATGAGGCAAAAGGAATAAACAAGAAATCACCAGCTATGATAGCCTTCCAAAGCCTACATAAGGAACTCTGCTAAAAACAGCGAATGCAAGAAAGGAAGAGCACACCAGTAGTTTACCACAGAAGGAGACCACAGTGTAGACAGGGGACGGGGAAGCAAACACTTTGTCCTGCCGTCAAAAAAGAGGCTGATACACTCCTGAAGGTGAGGAGGTTGAATTAAAGGCTTTTAAAACATGAAGTACTTTAACTCAGGATCATAAAAAATTACAGCAAGGAAATGGTTATGGATATGTAAAAAAATCTGCAAGGATTTCATAGCATAGAAAATATTTAAGTGTGTCAAATACCCAAAATGAGACTGTATATATATACTCAAGATACCAGGTAGTTCTTAAAGTGTTTATTCATTTTTTTTTTAAATTACAGCATGTTGCCTTTCAAAAGTCACAAATCTCATAAGATTTTAAAATCAGTTTTTAAGAAAGTGTATTGCCATAGGAGAAGAATATGGGAAAAACAGACGTTATAGGTTCTTTCTTCTTCTCCATATAGTTCTAGTTTTCCACAACAATTATCTTCTGTCACCAGGGGAAAAAAATGTTTGCAAAGTGTCACAGCTATGACACAACAGACTGAGGGACTGGAATAGACAGTGCACATCAGGAGGCAGGAAGATCGCCTGCAGCCAAGGATGAGGAACGGAAGAGGAAAGACGCACTGCTAGAACCCAACAGACAAAGGCCTCGCACTTGTAAAATGAGTAATTAGACAGCTAAAGATAATTATATTTAGAAAATTTTATTCATTGACTAAAAAAAATCATTCCAAAGGTGTTTTCAGCTTGTCCATGTGTTTTTGTTTGAGACTGGGTCTCACACCATAGCACAGGCTGGCCTGAAACTCAGAATCCTCATGCCTCTGTCACTTGCACCCTAGAACTACAGATACATGAGCAGCCACAAAATTGGTTCCTCTCTGTAGAAATTCCCAAGCTGTTTTGCTCATCAGAATCCCCTGTAAAGCTTTCTAAACTGTACATCATCTGACCACATTCATGGTGACTCAGCTTCTGTAGATTACAGGTGAGAATCAAGGGTACTTATAAAAAAAGAAAGAAAGAAAGAAAGAAAGAAAGAAAGAAAGAAAGAAAGAAAGAAAGAAAGGAAGGAAGGAAGGAAGGAAGGAAGGAAGGAAGGAAGGAAGGAAGGAAGGAAGGAAAAGGAAATTCTCCCAATTAACTGTCACACATTAAAAGAGATGTAAAAGGTAAAAAAAAAAAAAAAAAAAAACCAACTACAAAAAGTATATGAGGAAAAATGAGGACACATTGAAATTGAGTATTAATAAATGATTGTTCATATTTTCAGGTGATTATGTGGGGAGGTTTATTTGTATTTTCAAATCCATATCTTTCAGAGATAAATACTGAAACACCTGTAGGCAAATCATTATGTTGACTGGGATTTACACCAAAATATTTCAATAAGGCAGGACATTGTGGTGTATATTGGCAATTGGAGCATTTGGGAGGGTTGCGAGTGGAGGCCAACCTGGCCTCAACCCTGAGGTTCAAGCAATCCTTGGCCTGCACTACACAGCAAGACCTTAGCACCAAAACCAATAGTCGTGGACACAAATGAGGTGGCTCAGTGGGTAAAGGTGCTTGCCCGAAAAGCCCAATGGCCCGAGTTCAATCCCTGGAATCCATGGTGGAACAAAAGAACCAACTCCCAAAAGTTGTCCTCTGACCTCCACATGCATACTGTGGCCATGATTACATGCTTTGGGGGATGTTTGAAATTTCTTAAGACCTTAAAGAAGAGGGTTAGATCTTCAGTGATTTGAGGCACTGCCCAGTGAATCCAAGAAACTCAGCTTTCAGGGCTCAAAGGTAGCTCAGAGGCAGAGGGAATACTTCGCTTATGTGAGACCCCAGGCTTGATTCTCAGAACCCCAACCCCAACACACTCAGTTTCTAGCTTGAAAAACAGGAGGGCCCTAAAGCCACTTTTCAAAACCCACTACTGCGGAAATTCAAAAATGCTACAGTTTCATAAGGAAAATGCGATCCATATTTAATAAACACCTATTTATATATACTAATCACTTTGAATAACCCTATAAGAGAAATAATATATAATAGAGAGAGGTCTGAGCCACAGTTCCAAAAAAGCTGAATAACATGTACAAAAACTCTCACCAATCATAAAAATAATAACTGCTAGCTTTGCTGTTAAATGTCTAGCAATAAGGAAATAGTTAAGCGAATTCCAACTTACATGTTTGGTGGACATTACAGTAAATATGGTGATTGCAAAAATTATTAATTACACCAGGATGAGTATAGATAATAGTTTTAAGCAAAAAAATATATTTTTAACATAATAGAAATACATAAAATTTTTAGGAAAAATATTCAGACTTTAAGAGTTTTTCTACAGGTGGTAAGCTTTGATAATTAAAAAAAAATTTATGTGTTTTCTGAACTGTGGGTAAAGAACATTAATCACTTGCTGGGGGGGGAATAAATCCTTAATTTAGTAAAGAAACTCAGCATTGTCTACTAGTCAGCTCTGTGTCATGGGTGGAGACTGGGGTCCACAGGTTGGGGCAAAACATCCCATGATGGCCACTCCAGTGCCATCGCACAAACAAACATCAGACATCCGGCAGGTAACTGGGTCAAAACAGCACAATTTGGATGCAACATATTCCCGCATCAAGAACAGTTTTAAATTATGCACAATTTGCTTCTCTTTCAAGTTTTCCATTGCCATCTTCTCAAAATATTTATCCATCTCTAAACTTCAACTTTATAAGATATATTCAAGATCTTTTTGGAACAAAGTGCTTTGGGAATAAATAAATAAACACTCATCATAAAATGAGAAAGCAGACCAATAACTACAAAATATCTACTGGACAGCAGAGCATTGAAAGACACAGTGAGGAGGCAGGAAACATATTTTAGGACATTTGAAAACTCAAACTTTTTTAAGTAAAAAATATGCTGAGACATAAATTAAAACGTAATTTTTAACCATTTTAAAAACTGACTTGGTTTAATTTGGTAGCATAACCGTGGATGTATTTGAATTTACAATATCTCCTCTTAGCTTGCCTGCTCAAATTCCTTTCTGTTGCTTAATTTCCAAACAAGAACCATTACTGCTAGTTTTAAAGGGATGAATCTTCTGAGATGGGTCTGTCTGACATTGCTGACATTGTAGTTCTAAAAACAGAAAATTATAGATTATCAGAGAAGGAAGTTTAGAAGTATCAGCTTGGAGTCTTAAGCATGTCTTGTGAGGCCACCCAAAAAGACAGCTTTCCAAGAGTCCAAGCCCTGGGCTCTAATCTCCAGCCCTTGGGGCAGATGCATTCCACTAATTCCAAGAGGGGGCAGGGCCAGGCATTAGTGCGAAGCTTCTGGTCACCACAGTAGTGTATGATGTTGCTGAAGTAGAAGGCAGTCTCCAGGAAGAAGGACCAAACCTGCCTTGACTAGCACCTGAGCGTCTCTGCTCATACCTCCATCATTCCCTTGAGTTCTTTCTTTGGCTCAGGGGCTTCTCTTTGGAAGTGGAGTATGAACATCTATCATTCAATCCTGAGCTCCTATACAGGTTGAATCCTTCTGAGTATCTGTGTTTGTTTCCTCTATCTCTGTGCACAGCCCAGTGCCTTTTGCTGAAGGACTAGATCAGTCGTTCTCAACCTTCTGAATACTGTGACCCTTTAATACAGTTCCTCGTGTTGTGGTGACCCCCCCCCAACCATAAAATTATTTTCGTTGCTACTTCATACTTGTAATTTTTGCTACTGTTGTGAATTGTAATGTAAATATCTGTGTTTTCTGATGGTCCTTGGGGGGTCGCAACCCACATGTTGAGAAATGTTAGACTAGATAAAGGGAGAGAAACTTGCATCTTGAATCTAGCAAGAAGTATGTATTGTCACAAACCTATGCTGTTCCTCTCTGCTCCCGTGAAAGACTTTATAGCTAACTATGTGGTACCACTGTAGTCTCCACTGGAGGAAACAAAAGAGGGAATAAAAGGAAAGAGAGGGGAAGGGAAAAGGTGGTGGTGTGGAGCAAACCAAAGCCCCAGAATAACTTCCAACACAAATGCTATCTCTCATACAGAAATGCCTGCTTCACTCTGGAGCACTGTCAGGCTCAGACTTAGTGCCTGGCTATTCTCAGACCATCACAGGAAATGGCTACACCCCATGCCCACGGCATTTGCTCTCAAAGTCCTATGCACTCTTGCAGTTAGTACAAGATTCACACCGATGGAGATCAGAGGACAAATCTGTGTTCCCTCTTCCCGTCTTTACATGGGTTACAGGGACTGAACTCAACTCACCAGGCTTGCAAGGTCAGTGTCTCTGCCTGCTGAGCTGTCTCTCTGGCCCCAACTTAGTCCACTTCTAAGGACAATTTACCCAGTCATCCCTCTGGCTTTTGCACCAGCTGTTTACCTGACTTTGAATTCCATCTCTGCTGTTGGTTTCTCTGTCATGTTCACTGACCTGGAATCGCCACATTGCAAACTAACTTCCAGGGGCTGGAAATGACTCTACCCCCTGAATGGCCCTTTATCCACCTCCTTATTACTCCCTACACGCCCATACTCAGGCGTTCGATTATACTCACTGAAGATGTTTGACGTATTTAAGATAGTAAATCTCTCTTTTGAGTGTTTGACAATTTCCTCACGAAGTATAAGCACTTCCGTGGTACAGACCAGGTCTTTCTAATACAGCCCTCTTCCTTCATCCCACATAGACCTGGCACACAGAGAAATGTGCCAAATAGAGGTTGGATCACTAAACTCATGGCCCATCAAAGCACACACCAGGAGCCTCTCCCCAGCTGGAACCACCTCTGTCAACGCTTCACACACCGCCACCATTTCTGACCTGGCTCTCGGGCTGATGTCAC
The DNA here is from genome assembly GCA_902168325.1 of Peromyscus nudipes. Classification (NCBI taxonomy): domain Eukaryota; kingdom Metazoa; phylum Chordata; class Mammalia; order Rodentia; family Cricetidae; genus Peromyscus; species Peromyscus nudipes. The sequence continues at coordinate 28,251 of CABHPH010157225.1, read as the reverse complement.
CACACGTGCAAAGGGAATGCTGCCTGGGATGGCATCTTTATCCCTGCGTGATGCACTCAATGGCTGTCTTTAACGAAACCCTTTACTCCTTCAGCTTCAGCCAGATTAAGTAGAATACCCATCACTGGAGGGATACAAATGCCAGGAAAAGCCCATCTGTGGCTCTGACCAACCATGAGAGGAATGAGGGACGTGGACGAGAAGTCCATCTTACTTCCTGGTTACCATCTACTGCTTCTTAAAGCATCCACTTTAAACTTTCCAGGCACCCACTTGCCATGCTCCTAAGTTAAAAACATGAAATTTTCCATCAGGGCCAGGCCACCAAACAGAGTTCTCAGATGCAGAAGCCACGGTTGTCCCACTTTAGCTAGGAGAGGGGGGAAGGGCCAAATACCAAAGGTACCTCAAATGACCCACTGCCTTTCTCCAACAGGCCAGCCTTGGCTGTGACCGCATTAGCCCTGTGCTCCCTAGCTGGGATACGGGTGTGTTTGCCTTCTCCCCCCCCCCTCCCCCCGGGGTTCCAGGCCCCTTCCTAGGAGCTCTAAGAATTGCCATTGCATAACTCGAGAGTTACTCTGGACCAGGATCCAAATTTAAATGAACTGTTAGGTTGCTGGGAGGCCATGGCGGCCTTCTGGGAAAAGACATCAGAGCCCAAGTTCTGCTGGGCTCCAGTGTTCCCTGGCAGGCAGGGTGGCAGTCCCCAGTTGTGTGCATAAAGGCAGGCGGCAAGACAAGGTTTGCAGCAGAACCTGGTAGCTGAAGAGCTGATTTATTCGAGGGACGGAACACAGGAATTCGCCAGCTCCAAAGAAGTGAAATAAATGAAGAAGAACAGGGGAAATGACTGGCTAGCAGACAGAGTTATTATGGAGAGCTGATTTAACTGTCCAAAAATTTACCCTGCATTTATTCTCAAAATTATCCAAATATTTCAACAATTATCTGTTTATATGGCTGTTGTCTGGACATTTCCTGACTGTTCTTCTCCAGACTTTCTTACAGTGTGAAAATTATTTGCTGTTGAAACCATTTCCTCGGTTCTACCATGACCGACACAACCTAGCCTATCTGTCCTTGCCGGATCCAAAGGATCTGGACTTGGGTAGAATTTTTCAGCTAGTCTAAAGCAAATGTCCTGTAACAGGAAAAAAAAATCATATTTTTTTTACTTGTGGTACATAATTGAATTTGAGTTGTATATTTATCCTCTCCAATAACCACTGTGAACGGTGATCCAAATGTGTTTTATAAAGATATTTCTGTGTTCTTTGATACCTCCAGACCCGGGAACACCAGATGTGGACCACTGTCTTGCCTTGAAACCAGTACAGTATTACCTTGACTGTGCATATTTTGCACACCAATGCCTTTCCATGTTGTGCATTTTGGAAAACAGAGCACATAATAATAACAAGGACATGAGTCATTCACATGGAGGTGACTTACAATTCAAATTGAATTAACTGTAAATGCAAGCAATTTGAAAAAAAATGAAGGCCTTATGTTCAGTGTTGTCACAACATTTGTTAGGAATTTCATCACTGTGTGGAGGCGTTTAGTTCCAGGCTAACATTTGGACAGATGGAAAGCTCCCCCCCTGGAACATGCAGGTCAAAAGAGTCGGCCCAGCTCTACGCTGCTTCTGCCTGGAGACGCTGAGTAGACAACCTCTCTGGATCACAGCTTCCCCATCTCAGTCCCACCCGCAGGACAGAACACTCCCTGCAACAGAGGGCACAGCCACCAAACCAGCCCCCAGAGCCGGTTCTGAAATCCCTTGTAAGCTGAAAGGTGATGGATAAACGTTCACCGTTGTTCCTAATGCCATTAGTGTGAAGGGGTTTCTCTGTGTGTTTTCTCCTGCAGATATTTTGGAAAGCCTGATTCAGTACACTCACTATGTCAAATGATTAGGGATTTTTTTTTTAATAAGAGGAGAGAAAATAGGGAACAAAGGAGGGACTGGTGTAAATGTTCAACTATTTGTTGAATCATATTAAGTAAGCCACATTTAGCATATGCAGAATAAAATTATGTTCACAAAGAATTTTCAATATGAGGAAAATTTTTATGATTTTAAGACAAAATAGTATGTTTTCATCTATATCTATAAAGAAAATACTAACTTCAATAAGAATTATAGCAGATTAATTATGGCTCATTTCTCTTTTTAAAGTCATTTCTACATGTTCCACATTCCCTTTAATAAATGATTCACTTTATTATCATAAAAATAATTAACATAAATGTTAAAAATAAATAACAAAAGAAATACTGTGAGAACTGGGACCAGCATGTGCAGGTGTCTGTCCATCTCTGCTGGAACATGCATGTGTGGCCAGGCTGGCTAACTAGGGGATTTTTGGTAGAACATTTAGGTTAGAGATTAAGCCTCCCTCTCTTTAGGAAAGGGTTTGGTATAGGTCTCATCCAGAACATATAATGACTTTATGGTTCTCAGATGCCACCATATTTAGAAGTGGCTGCATCATTCAGAGATCACTCTGCCTCAGTGCGTGCTCTGCCAGGGGTACAAGCAAAGCTACTTCATGATTGTCTGGGGAGGCATCCACTTACCTACATAGTCATTTGCCCACATTCAACCTACAGACTCATGCAAAGGCTTACAGAACTAGACATACCTCTGCAGCTTATAAAAGTTCTACCCCGACCCTCTCCTCTGCGGAACTCAAGGAGTCCTGGGGATGTAAATAATAGCCATACACACTTGCAACTCCTCATTTATTCCTCCAGCTACAAGCTATGCTGAGGTCTCCCACCAGCAACTATGCTGGCCCTCCCACGAAAGATGCTCCAGCCCACATCCAAGAGGTCTTTTGAAAACAGGTCAGCACATGTCAGCACCCCACTCAAAATCGACTTCACTCCAAATGAAATGCAAAGTCTTTGCCATCCAACTTCTCAGAGCCGAGCTTCCTCAACCTTACTTCTCACCACGCTCCTCCAAACTCACCTGGCTTTAAACATACTGGTTGCCCTGCCTAGCTACAAGACTTATTCCTTCTTACATCACATCTCTCCTTGGTTGCCACCTTACTTTTAAATCTAGGCAAATTTAGAAAGTAAAAAGTCTGTGCCAAGCATGAGCTCACCAAAGGACCTGAGGCTACAAGCACTAGCCGGCCACAAAGCAGAGCCGCAACATCGTGAAGGCCATAGTGGAAGAGAAAAGAATGCTGAGTGAGACCTAGAGCTCCTGAGAGGCGAGCCTCTTAAGAAGTAAAAGACTTGAACTGAACTGACCAGAATGAGAAGAGACCACATTTTTTTCCGTGAATGAGTGACTAGGTAAGATCAATTCGGTGGGAATCAGCAAGACCCCGGGAAAGAGCAGGAGCTATTGAATTAGCTCAAATGAGAGAGCTAAGTGAGCGAACAGAGTAAGTTTTGCAAAGGCAATGGAGCCCACTGACAGCTAACCCTGTCCAGGAGCCTCCTTCCTCCCAGTCTCCATTCTCCCTGGATTTCCCATGTCTGCCCTCCAGATCATATTCTCCCTCCTCCCCAAACGATGGTAGCAGGAAGTTGGCTCTTCTTCCTCTGCAAGCCCCATAAAGTTCTTCACTACATACTGCCTACTGAAGTTGCCCATGCTCCTACCACTTCATAAGACGTCCGAGAACATGATTTGGAGATTATTAGTCTGGAACACAAAATTTACTGACTATGCCAAAGGCCTTGTGAGGGTGAGGGTTCCCGATGAAGTTTGGAATGGACAGCGTCTAAGAAACCAATGCAGTTTTCTACCAAGAAGGGAGAGATCATATTCAGACCCAGAGATTAGGGTCAGTGAGACGGTGAAGCCTGTGGCAGAAACTGTGGCCCCATAGCTTCATGGGAGTTTAAGTCAGACAGCGAATAGAGAGCAGGCAGCAAAAAGCAACAATATCAAGGACTCTCCTATGGCTAAGGAAAAATCCTCCCTTTGGTCCATCTAACCCTCAGCAAAGCGTCTCACTTCTTGGCCTTTGCCTGGAAATTTCATTATCTGAAAAAGGACTCAAGAGTCCTTAACTCACTGGGTTATTCTGAGGATAAATGAAGGCAACCCTCATAGATCTGGGGATGTAGCTTCATAGTAAACAACTTGATGAATATGCACAAAGCCTTGGGTTTGAACCTAGCATGACAAATGAATACCTGTGAGTCTCTTAGCAAAGTGCCTGGCATATGGTTTTAGATGAAGTACGGTAACCCATAGTACTCCTGTCAGATCAAAAGCAGTTACTAAGTGAGCTGAGTGCTAAGTACTCTGCTGTTGCTGTTACAAATATCTGAAAAAAAGTCATTACATTAACTCCAGAATTTTGAACTCATAGGCTGAAAGGACTGTAAAATAAAGATGAAAAGATGTGCATTTCAGAAGCTCTCAGGCAGGGGCAGTTTGTAAACTCAATTTGAAACAATGTCAGGACAAGAGGTGATGTCCCACAAGCTTTTGAGCATAAAGGATGTAAGTGGAATAAATGGCTAGGTGTGGTGAAACACGGCTTTTTTTCCCCTTCTTTTTATTTATTTTTTATTTTTTATTTTATTTATTTATTTATTTATTTTTGGTTTTTTGAGACAGGGTTTCTCTGTGTAGCTTTGCGCCTTTCCTGGATCTCGCTCTGAAGACCAGGCTGGCCTTGAACTCACAAAGATCCGCCTGGCTCTGCCTCCCGAGTGCTGGGATTAAAGGCGTGCGCCACCACCGCCCGGCCCCCTTCTTTTTAGTAATTCATTTATTTTTATTTTATTTGCATTGGTGCTTTGCCTGCATGTATGTGAGGGAACCAGATCTTGGAGTTACAGACAGTTGTGAGCTGCCATATGAGTGCTGGGAACTGAACCTGGGTCCTCTGGAAGAGCAGTCAGTGCTCCTAACCCCTCAACCATCTCTCCAATCCTGGAACACAGCTTTAATACCACCACTGGGAGGTATAGTCAGAGGGATCTCTGAGTTCAAGGCCAGCATGGTCTATCTATTGAGTTCTAGGCCAGCCAGGAATACATAGAGAGACCCTGCCTCAAAGAAAGGGAGGTGGTGGTGCACGCCTTTAATCCTAGCACTCGGGAGTCAGAGGCAGGCGGATCTCTGTGAGTTTGAGGCCAGCCTGGTCTACAGAGCGAGATCCAGGACAGGCACCAAAACTGCACAGAGAAACCCTGTCTCGAAAAACAAAAAACAAAACAAAACAAAACGAAAAAAAGAAAGGGAGGAGAGGGAAAGAAGAAAGGCGGGGGCAGGGATAGAGTCAGACAGCCTTCATAATGAATGAATAACAAAATAATGAGGACCAGTGAGCTCTCTGGGTGTCAGAACAGGCCGTGGACTCAGAATACCTCTAGGCAGGGCAACAACGGGAAGCCCAGGAGGAAGACGGGGGAAACAACAGTCAACCAGTAGATAAAGCTGGCATATAGAAAATTACAGGCTGCAAATCGCAAGGAGCATATGGCCTCCCTCTATGATACAGGACTTCATAGAAGAATCTGGCAGGAGACGCAGAAAGGACAGTGTAACTGGATGGGCCACTGCTGGGAGCCGGGGGGTGTACGGCGGCGTCCTGCGCATGCTACACAGATCAGACCCAGAGAGCTGGACACACTGAGCGCCTTCGGTGAGCACCTCCTCCCGCAGCACACCTTGATTACTTGGGAGGTAATTACACTCTGCAGTTGACACGGTGTAACGATACCCAGCCTTCTCACTGCTTCCTTCTGCCTAGTCGTGGAGAGATCCAAAACACAGAAAAAACGCAAGTCAAGGGAGGCCATTTGGCTTCGGTTAGATGTTCCGTAATCTTTGCCGTCTATCATTTTCCATCTGACTCTCCACCTACCTGCTACATCTGGGGGTAGGAGCAGGTGGTGAGGGAGAACGAGACGGTCCAAAGTGGAGTAGCCACAGTGTAGGAAGGATAAAGAAGGGGGGGTGGGTAGAATGTACCCAGGATAGGACCAGAACAGACGTGGAATTAATACGGGGGGTGGGGGGGAGAGAAAAGGCCGGTGAGAGAGAGTGAGAGTACCAGAGACAAGGAGCAAGCAAGCAAGAAAGGCGGCGGTCACAAGGCATGCGGAGGTCAAGGCTGGCATTTTGATTTTTAATCCCAGTTCTAGAACACCTGTTTGAAAAGCGAATTCCCAGTCCCTAAGCCGGAGCTACTGAGGCACATGCATTTGGTGCCTCAGACTGAATGGTGCTTGGCTCCCTGCTCCTGGAGATTCTTAGAGCCACTAGACTCTACTGCACCAGTTCTCAATCTGTGGGTCGTGACCCCTCTGGGGGTCAAGTGACCCCTTTCATAGGAGGTGCATAATCAGATCTCCTGCATATCAGATATTGACATTACAATTCATAGCAAGATTACAGTTATGAACTAGTAACAAAGATAATTCTGTGTTGGGGGGCCGTCACCAACAACCATGGGGAGCTGTTTTATTAAAGAGTCTCAGCATTGGGAAGGTTGAGAACCACTGCTCTAGCAACAGGAGTCTGAGAACTTCTGACGTACCTTAAAGTCACTGGAAGCTTCAGGTTTTAAATGCACCTAACATAAGACTTCTCACCTTAACTAGTTGTCAAAAGGGTGGTGGAGTGGTCTATACGTGGTACACATTGTTTCTTTTAGTGTTTTAAAGACAGGGTCTTTCTAGCTAGCCCAGGTTTGTTTTGAACTCAAAATCCTCCTGCCTCAGGGAGTGTTAGAAACATAGGTGTGTGTCACCACACTTGGCTCCACACCTTTTTATTATTATTATTATTATTATTATTATTATTATTATTATTATTATTATTATTATTTGGGGTGTGTGTGTGTGTGTGTGTGTGTGTGTGTCAAGGCCAGAGGCCAAGCTCAAGTCTCATTCCTCAGGACTTGTTGTCTCATTGGTTTTTTCAGACAGACCTGGGGCTCTCTGATTAGGCCAGGCTGGCCAGCCAGTGAGCTCCTGCCCCACAAATCCTCCTCTCCACCTCCTCAGCACTGGAATTAGAGGTGTGCACCACCAAATCTGGCTTTTTATGTGGGTGCTAGAGAATCAAACTGAGGTCCCCCAAGCTTGTGCGGCAAGCACTCTGTGGGCTGCGTTCTCTCTCCAGCCCCTACATTGATGCCTGTGAGATGGCATCTTATTACATAGCTCTGACTGGCCCAGGATTTACTATGCAGACCAGGCTGGTGTCGAATTTGTGACAATCCTCCTGCTTCTGCCTCCCAAGTTCTGGGATGGCAAGTGTATGCTAGATTATTCTTCTTGGTATTGGTTTGCCAAAGGTTAGCCAGTGATCTGAGATTCAGAGTGGACACTCAACCCACAGAACACAGATACTGCTGCAAGCAGCCGGGCTTCTGGGTCGAGGTGGAGGCTGGACCACTTGAGATGTTTTTAAATTAGACTCTGGGGTGGGGGGGGCACATGCATGGTGGTCAGAGGAAAACTTCCGGGAGGTGGTTCTCTCTTTCCGTCATGTAGGTCCCAGGGGTAGAACGTAGATGGCCTGGTCAGGCTTGGTAGCAAGGGATTTAAACTGCTGAGCCATCTTGCTGGCCCAGCTGAGACATACTTTGATCATCTGCTTGATTTACCATCAAAGTCTGGTGATCTATTGTCTACCCTAATAAACTTTGCCTGAAGATCAGAGGACAGAACAAGCCATTAGATTAAACATAGAGACCAGAAGTGGTGGCACACACCTTTAATCTTAGCATTTGGGAGGCAGAGATCCATCTGGATCTCTGTGAGTTCAAAGCCACCATGGACTACATGTGATTGACTCACAGTCTAGGAGAGAAACAGAGTCAGGCAGTGGTAGCACACACCTTTAATCCCAGCACTTGAGATCTCATGCCTTTGCTTGCGAAGCACACGTGCCTTTAATCTCAGGAAGTGATGGCTAGGCAGAGAAAGGTATATAAGACATGCGGAGACAGGAACTAGAGGCTCTTTCAGGCTGAGGAGTTGGTGAAATAACAGGAGGAGGTTGTGGCTTGCTCTACTTCTCTTCAGGTAAATTTTATTAGGGTACACAATATATCACCACATCAAAGTAAAGACTCCAAGTACTATAATCGAAATCTTTGATATGAGATATAGATATATTAAAAAAATATTGATTTTAGTCCAACTTTTTGCTCTCTATAATGTGCCTTGGCATTTAGAATTTTTATTCAAAATTTCTAGCTACAGATTGTCACTTGGAGTTATTGTTTTTTCTATGGTCAACACTGATGGGATCTGTACAATGTGCCACTGATGGGTCCGTATTTACTGATATATAGTGGCATGCATATTTTTATAGGCAGTGGCCAATGTGCCCCTGGGATGATCTGCTGTTATTTAATATTTATTGACAAGTAACAGTGTGCTGGGTATTGAGATGTATTCAGAACTCAATACCAGTGTCAAGCCACCCTAATGAATTGCCCCTGACCTGAGGTCCATGGCCAAGCAGCCTTTGCACCTTGGGGTTTCCTTGTGATCCGGATGTCACTAAGCCGTTCCCACCGCATTTCATATTCAAGCTGTCTCGTTACTGGGAAGACACTGAGGTACTGAGACTATTTATGTCTAGAACACTTGTTCTATATGTTGCCAGTATCTGCATCCTGATTACCCTCCAGTAGAAATAGAGTTCTAAACATGAACTCATTTTCTTTTGGTGGGTGGGATAGGGAGATGTCCGTGATGGACTGACTTACAGACAAGTGGGAGAAATGTGTTCTAGTGTTCTGTTTCACAACTGGATAGCTTAGATGATCGCATTGGACTATATACTCCAAAACAACTAGAAACATAATAAGCATTTTCATTGGAAGTAAATGATAAATGTTGGAGGCCATAGATATATTACCCTGATTTGAACATTACAAATGTATACATGTATCAAAACATCACATGATACATCAAAATATGTATAATAATATGTATTAATTTTAAAAATTAAAAATATGAAATAAAAAGAACAAACGCCATCTAGCAATTTGAAAAATATCTACATTGTGTGGCACATCTCTTTAGTACATAAAACTTACTTGTGAGCAAGCTTGAACATTGCATTGAAGTATTATTTAAACCTGATTTTGTTATAAGTAATTAAATCCAAGATGCATATTGTGGTCTAGTGTGTATGATTTTTTGTTTTCACAGATAAATAATGAAATTCTTTAGAAAACTTTATTGATGTATATGAATACATGAAGTGATGGCTTCATAAAGACATTTTTATTCAAAGGTACCATACTTTGACCTTTTTCCCTGACCAGGCCCAAATGATTTTATATCTATGTAGAATATACTAGAGAAGAAATTTACTACTAAAATACAACTGAAAGTGGAGAAATTCTGCATTGATGCACAAAAGTCATATTTTCTCTCTCTGTACAGCACTAAGCTATTGTTCTAATTAGCACACAGGGAGAGATTAAGTAGTTTCTCTCAGGCCTAACCCAGCTATATAAATTCAACTCCTCATATTTTAAAAAGGCATTTCAAAGCATCTTGATACCTTTGGAAATAGATCTCTCCCCTCCGTGAAGGACCACTACAGTCTCCCCAGACGCCTGAAAGGACCTCTGGTTTTATTAAGGACATGAGCTATAGAACATATTTAAACATCAGAAGCGCTTCTGTGATATCAACGGGTCTGCCAACTGTTAACTAAATTTTCTCACAAGGTACAGCCATGGGAGCATGAGACTAGACCCACAATCAAAACCTGCTCACTGAGAACCCAACTGAACCATGTGCCGAGAAGCCTGTGGAACAGTCCCGTCCGTGTGCTGCTGTAAAAATGTTGTTTGAGGTATCAAGGACATCATACAAACATCCCTTTCTAAAATAGTGGTTCCATAGAATAAATGTGTATTCTCATATTTAGCCCTCCCTCAGAGGCCATGATGAAAGCCATCGGTGCTGTTTGTGGTTTTATATCATTTGAATTCTTATGATGTGCATTAATTACTTTTAATAGAAAAATCCATGTACACTATCTTAAAACTTAATAATGAGACCTTTCCCTTTTGTAGATCATTGGAGTGAAACATTGTATCACAATGGGCTGATGCTTCCCTTAGTAGTGTGATTGTTTTTAGGTCACTTTCTATCTATGTGTATATATTTTACATCACAGGTTCCAGAAGCACTGTATTCTAAATTAAAATCTACAGGGTTTAGGGGCTGCCTACTCCTCTGTTGTCATTGTGGATAGACAGAAGACTTAGCCCTGCCCCTTTGTGATAAACATTACTGTTCCCAAGTAGGCTAACAAGCTTCTGGTGCTTTACAAGATGCTGAAAACCTGCCTTGATTGCATTTAATTTGATTCCAATTAAGAAGCACTTAAGAAGTTTCTACTGAATTAGATTACACTGGGTGTTTCTAAAGAAGACACTTCATTATTGGAGGCAGCTTTAATCTAAAATAATCACAGAGTGAAAAACACTGTTCATTTTAATAAAATGAGCTTAAATCCCATGACATCATTTCACAGTTGCATACTGTAGATTATGGTTTATTAAATAATAATAGTACGGGGGCCCTGAGAGAATCATTTAAAACACCGAGCGCCTCATTCACAGTTCACCCGAGACAGGGCAGGTCACAATGCTTTTTTAATACTAGACAGAAACCAGAAACGCTATGGGGGAATTTTATTTAAGTGAAAATAAGGAGATAAAGCCAAGGCACTGCAGTGAAAACGTTGCCTTTTCACCAGAGTTCTAAGCAGTGAGTTTTCCAGCTGACTGAAATGAAAATGAACTTCTGACTTAACAGGCAAATAAACAGAAAGTGCCACCAATTTCCTTAGCTCTTTGAAATGTAACATTGCTCCTTTTAAAATAAAGAACTACTCTGACAGAAAAATTTTATGCAGTCACAATCAGGACAAAAAAAAAAAAATCAAGCCCCCCTCCCTCCCTTTTTTCTAAGTCCAGCAGTGTCAGACATTTTTTTCAGAAGTTATTATTTTACAAGCCTTGGTTTGTGTTAATGTTTCAAAAGAGAGAAATGATGATTAAAAGCAAATGTCCTAAAGTCGGTTGTTTCGTACTAAGCAGAAACCACACAGCTAGCTTTCATTGGATAAAGCCCCATAGACACATCTGGCTTGCCCATCACTGATACTTCACGAATAAAAGCAACTTGTGGTTTGTGGTTAGTGATGAAGCACCAGTGAACGCGTGTGCGCGCTTGTATAGAAAAATCTGCTGCATTTTGAGCATTTCACACTTAGTAACAACATCTTTATTATACCTTCCAGGATTAATTGACCTAAAATCCAGCGACTCTACGATATATCTATTGGATAATTAGAAGTCTGAGGACCAACAAATAAAACCCATTATTGACGTTCAGATCTTTAGTCAAACAAATACTTTACAGCTGCAATTTGCAAAAGTTATTTCCTTTGAAATGGGCATCATATCAAAGACGCAGGCGGCTGATCTGATTCATATGAGTGGTTTCAATACCCTCTCTAAAACAGATTAAAATCTCAAACTAATGCTATGAAGTCAGGAGGCTGAGGTAGGAGGAAAGGGTGTCAGGCTAGGCTAAACGACACACTGTGATGGTGTCTTGAAAATAATTAATAAATGGACAACTCTGTAACCTTGAAAACAACCTGCACTTCCTCTCGGAGCCTAGGTGGGTCTCTTTTGGAGATAATTGAAGCCTCCTAGCAAGTCTGCCTGACCTTGAGAGCAGGAACAGCAGGGTGGGGGCATAGTGACCTACTTTAGTGATCAGCAGCTATAGATATCAGACAATGTGCTTGCTGTCAATGATCAGTGCTAAAATCTGTCTATACCACACTGGAACAATCAATTTTGTAAATGATTGCAATAATCAAGGAAATCGCCTAATTTATAAATCCTTGCATAGGGCATTTTAATGGATTCCTCCATTTTAATGCTGATGTCTTCAGAGCTCAATGAATTGTTGTCTGGGCTGTCAGGACACAAAATGATAAAAACATTCCGTCTGGTAGGGAAACCACATCTCATGGATATTCAGACCCTCAAGCGTGATCACTCATTAGTGACTTCCACAAAAGTTCCAGCCTCCGGAGGAGCCTCGCGAGGAGCAAATGAGCAGGCATGCTCGTGTCTGTGCGTTTATGAAAACCATTACAGTTTTGGAATCTGAATGAATGACCTTGTAACGAATGGAACTGTAACACAGTGGGAACCCCTGACAGCCCATATCACGACGGTTTCTCTCTCCTTTCTGCCTAATGCTGGGTCAGTTTTTTTTAACCACTAAGTCTCGGCTCCACCCCATGCTAATCTCCCAAATAGTGGATCACACCAGTGTGGATGCTCCTGGTTGTGCTAATGTAAATGTATGCCATCCCAATCCTCACTCACCCACTAACAGGTGGATCTCCAGAGTCCACCTGGAAAGCCAGGCTGCACACTTAGCACACTTCTCCCCTAAGCCCGCCGCACATAGATTACTCGTCTTGGTTAATCCTTGGCCAATTGATTCCAGCCAATAGTGTACTGTCAGTGCCTTACTTACTGCTCAGTCTCACTAACCTGACATTTATGGTGCACTGATTGGCCTCTGTCAGTGGTGCTGCTTGTAAATTCACTTTGAAAAGCTTTGTGTTAACAGCCTTCAGCCTGGCTCCGAGAAGAGTACGAACAGGCAGCCGACAAGCTTGACCTCCTGCCCTTATTACAGTGAGTAAATCAGGGTTTGAGCCATTAGGCTGGAGCCTGGGGCCTGCACGAAGAGGACTGACATGACAAAAGGTCAACCTCTGTCACACATGTGTAACAATTTGGATAATGGAATTCTGTAACTTATCTGAGCGAGGTGGTAAACGCTCACCAGGAAAAGGGTACTGGGGACCTGGCTTCTCCGGCTTTATTGCTAAGTACTTACACCAGAGTCTGTGTTTCTTGTGTAAATACACAAGGAATGTCTGAACTCATGAAATCTTGGAGCATATATGGTTCTGAAACAGAAAGAAAGCAAAAGAGAGGCAGGCTCCTATTTTATATACAACTGCCTTCTGCACGCCACCAACGTCTCACAGGCATCGCTGGAGAAAAGAGGACCTCCCTACTGCAAGAACGATTCCCCAGCTAAATAAGGTGCAGGATTTCCCACTGGATCGAAAGTGTCTAACCCACAAAACCACACCACAACTGTCTGTGAATCTAAGGTGAAACATAGCTTTTCCACAAACAATTAAAATTGCTATAATTTGCACAGGGGAATAAGCCAGCACCCCTGTCAGTTTCTGAGGATAATGTTTCCATCAGATCACCTGCTGGCGTGCTGTGTGATGGGGAAGACAGATTTCATCTTCAGAGTCACCTCTAAGATTCCCATTTTGCTTTCTACATTCTGCTACTAAGGCAAAGGAATAAAAAATAATATGTGACAGAAGAAGATAATGCCGTTTTGGAGCAAGAAATACCTGTGACTCTTTTTCTTCCCATGTACAAAATGCTCTCAGTAAAAAAGCCAATTTCCAAATAATAAATAAAATGAGAAAAATAGTCCTGTGTGCACAGAATACATCAGCTTTATAAGGTATTTACTCCTAACACATACACCATGTCAAATGCATGTTTAGATGAAACCTCGCCAAATGCAAGGATTTCCAAATAGGTTTTTAAAGTTTTGTTTTTTTAAGCTCAGTCTTTTAGGGATTTGGAAAATCAAGGAGAATCTGAGGCCTCAACCTAAAGGTCTGACTTTAAAGAGACTCTGTCAGGGCCAACATGAAGTATTACATCTTTGATTTTTTAACACAATACTGGAAACCATTCCAAGAGGCAGCAGATGGTTTTACAGTTTACGTAAAACTACAAAACTCTCTCACTCTATCAAACGGGCACCACTATAAAAGACATCTTCAAATCAAATGAGGCAAAACCAGGGAGGTACGCCAGCTGTTAGGATGCATGATTGGAAACATAACAAGGACATAGCCATAGTTTATTTTTAAGGAAGAAATTACTTGAATTTTGTGAAATTGACTTACAACTAAATTGATAGGTGGAGCAGTATACTAAATGATAAATTGCTGAAAATACGATTTTTACTTCACTGTAATGTGACAGCCACAAAATTTATAGAACCTATCTTCCCATGGTGTCTTGTGAATCGGGCCAATATGAGACAGTGTGTAACACAAAATATGGCAGTTACAGTTACAATAGTATCACCGAACAATTTTAAGTGATTTTTAACTTAATATAAAAGTATTGATTCAAAATGATTTTTCACACCTAAATATATGTGTATGTATGTGTGTATATGTATATATCTGATAGAGACATTTATAAAAAACATACACAGCATGTTAAAAAAATAAAATCAATCCATTTCCTTCTGGTACCAATTACCTATGATGGTTTTGAAATATAAACATGTAGCAGCATGAAATACATGTTTAATATTGGCTTTCATTAATATTTTTGACTTAGGCTAAATGGTAATGATTAAAAATTAGACCGTTTACTTTAAGCAGAACTCTTATTGTGTCTAAAATATTATGGTGCAAAATCAAACCACAAAAAAGCCCAGGTTACACTATCTTTTTTGAGTTTTCTGAAGAAAAACAGCTGATCTTTAAACAGCACGCAGTGAAAATGAAAGCTTCAGACTTTACTCAAGCAAAGGGGAGACGGGTTGTTTAAAATTAAATTCCCCTCTAGCACCTTGACTGCAATCCTAATAAGCCACTACATTATCTCAATTAGCAGGGGGTAGGGGGGATTAAGTTGAAAATGGGTACAATTTACTTCGTCATTGTTGCTAAAATTTCTTGTCAAAACAGACCTTGAGTTGAAAGGTATAATTCTAGCTTATCTTAGATTGTAACTTTATTTTAAACTTCTGTATTTTATTCCAGCAGAATCTTAAGTATACACTGTATGCATTCCTCAGGTCTAGTCATATTAAATTCTGATGTTAAGCAGAAAGAGGAAACCATATACAACTAGATTAATTTCTCTCAAGGGAAAAAAGAACACATTAATAACCAAGATAATGTTTTCATAAATGTTGGAATCAAATGTGCCTTTTCACTTCTTCATCAGAAAACACATTAGGATAAAGTTATCTCACTCCCATCTTTGAGCCCTAACTGCTGAGAAAGAGTCTGTTTTCACTGAATGGTCAGAAAGAGTTCTGCCCAGAACATCTAAACAGAACTAAAGCCTGTGTCCAGGTCTTGTTAGAATCAATGTATATAACTGAAGGGCTGCTTAATGTTCTCTGTAATGTTTTTGTTTTAAAGGATCTAAAGTTGTTATTTTTCAAAACATATTAAAATTATAATCCTAAAAGAAACTGGCCTAATAGAAAAAAAGAGTAATTTGGGTTTTGTTTTGTTTTGTTTTTTTATTGCTAATCTCTTTAAGCTGGAAAAAAAAGTTAATAACCTTAGATCACTAGCGGAGGGGGGGGTGGGGGTGGGGGAGAACTGAAGAAAAGAAAATCTCTCCTCATAAATACCTAAAGACTCAAATCATGCTGAAGTGTGCAATGGTGCTTAATGTCTTTAAGTTGCTGCATTTTGAATCATTGGAAATATACATAATGAAAATGGTTAACCTAGAAAGTGACAGCATGCTTACAAATTCTCCATGGTAATGTACATCATACATCTGAAAGTTCTTCTATGAATAAAACTTTTCATGAATCATAAAAAGGAGCAACTAAGTGTGAATTTGTTTGCATCATAAACCTCCATGTGCACCATAAAGTACGGAAGCAGAACAAACCATACAATGAACTATAAACTGAAAAAAATCCACCATTCACTCAGAAACAATAACAGGGAAATCAGCAACCCATTTATCGTACTGAAATGAAGACAAGCAACCCTGGTAAGATCTATCAGGACCTAAAAATTGAACTCTGAATACGAAGACATTCCTTCAACAAATGACTCAAAAAAATACTGAGAAGAATAATGATTACAGTTGACTTTTAAAACGAAAGAACCATGATTCAATGGCTTTTGACTTCCTTGAAAATCTGACTTAGGTCACCCAGATATCCCAGATGTCTAAAATAGTATTTAAGGGAATAACTATTTTGTGAGTCATTAAAATGTTATTGCAAAGCCTTTCCTGTGAAGATCTATAGTGTAGCCCAATCACGGACTCTATCTGATATAAACAATGATTAAACTTTTTCAGGATAGATTGCAAATTTAGAGTCTAAAATTTAAAGGGCAATTTAATATTTCCTATTATTGAAAGTGATTTGATTCAAATAATTGTGTCTCATAAATCATGATGCTTAAATTTTTAAATCATAATTTATTCATTTTTTAAACTATTTTGTTTTGTTAAGACAGGGTCTCAAATAGCCTAGGCTGTCCTCAAACTTCCTATGTAGCTGAGACTGACCTTGAATGCCTGAATCTTCTCCATCTCCCACAAAATGCCTAGTTTTATGCAGTGCTGGGGATCAAACTCAGGCTATCATACATGCTGGGTAAGCACTCTGACAACCGACCTACATTCCCAGGCACTCATACTTCATATCTTAAAAGTAATTGTACTAATAAAAGTCTATACCCTATTTTAAAAAGTGTTCTGTCACCACAAATAGTCACTGCCACTAAATTACCCCAGTCAGAAACATTTTTTACCATCTCTCAGGAGACGTTTTACATGGTTGAAATTTCAATATCCCTCCAGTCCCCCAAATGTATGTCATTCTAATTATTGTTAGAGAGGGATGATAAAAAATAGATTAATTATGTTCTGAACTAGGAGTAGGAGCCTATAGATCATTCAAGCACAAACCTAATAGGTCGGTTAATGCCAAGCACTAATTTTATATATCTTCCTAATATACCCAACTCACATACCCCAAACAATAGGTGAAACTCACTTTAAATCTATGCAAGTATCAAGAAAAAAATCAGTCTTATAATTATGACAGAGTTTTTCCTTCATCATGTAATAAACAAAAGTGTAACAAAAAAGTTCCGTAGTTTTCCACGTTATTATGCATTGTTAAAGCCTGTAGTGGCTTCTTGCCAACATCCCAATCACTCAAAGCCTTCTAGGAAAAAAAATGAACTATGGGATTCTTTTTTCCATATTTATGGCTTTGTCCTCTAAAGTCTAAAAATAGACAAGCCTCAGAGGGTGGGATCAGATCGCTTTCACATTTTCAGATAGGCTAAATCCGTACACACACAACTGCTTTGTGGGTTTCCCTGGGAAGCATCGGTGGACCTTTAACAATGGGATATTAGAGGCCTTAATAACGCCACCGAAGCATGAAGAGTGCGTGGATGCCTGGACGGACTTTCTAAACTTGAAACCACACTGGAGGTTACAACTGAATTATCGAGAAACAAAAATAACAACAACAACAAAAACCAACTGGGAAGGAGGGCGTCAGAACCAGATGCTTTCATTCTCCCTGCCTGTCAGTGTGGCTACGCACTGGCTCTAAACTTTTGCTTCCATGAAGTTTCCTGCCAAGCCACTTCCGCCTGCCTCTTTTAGACGCTGAATTTCTGGATTTTTACTGTTGTTTTGGTGTTTTGTTTTGTTTTGTTTTAAGAAAAGCCTCATTCGGTGACATAAATATGCCCACCCCTTCCCACCTTGCTCAGGGATTCCATCCTGAAAGACAGAAATGTTCCACTGCTTTCCAGCGACTGTTGAGGAGCGATAAGTAAACTGGATGCTCTGTGGATAACTATAGCGCAGGCGGCTCATGGAAGGCCCTGTCCTCACCTTGGGCTGCTGGGCTGCAAGCTCCTGTGGTCATTCTCTCTCTCCATCAAGGGAGACTTTGCAAACACAGGCCTCAGCCCCCTGACCCCAGTAGTCATGTGAGGGTTCTGGACAGTAACTCTGTTTGCCACAGCACCATCTCCAGGGCCTACCTATTACGAAGCTGGCCAAAGGGAGCTCAGTAAACATGTAAGTGGATTATTAAATGTTGTAAGTTTTATGTAGTGAGTTGGAACAGCTCCCCACAAAAATGATCACATTGGCAAGCCATTGAGCCATATGTAACCAGGAAGCATGCTGTTGCTGAAATAGCTCTATACTGGAGCCCTAGAGTCCACATGAACAATGAGGCCCTGACAATTAAGAATCTTACCTTTCTGATGGCTCCTCCTTCAGCAGTTCACCTGGCTGCAGAGGTACAGCCTTTACGGTTATGGCCTCTAGTATCTAGTATTTCATAACTAGTTTTCCATGGGGTGAGACGCTAAGATCAGTCAAAGAATGATCGAATTATAATCCTCTCTCTTTCAGGAGTGGGCCTCAATAATCAAGCAGGAAGCTCTGATAAGAATTTTTCAGATATGGTATTTCTAAATAATAGTTGCAATTAACTTATACCAAGACATGGTCTTCTCATGTTTTAATTATCTCCTTTGTTGAAAGTTGTATAATTTTACTTTACCAGAAGAGAAACTTTTTTTAAGTTTTGATTTATAATATAATTCATGAAGGGGTTTGAGTACTTTCAAAGTTCTAAAACATATTTTGGTGTCTCACATTCAACATTTACCAAAAAAAAAAAAAAAAAAAAAAAAGTTTCAGATGACCTAGAACTGGCCCCAAACTTGCTGTGTAGGTTAGGGTGACCTTGAACTTCTGACTGTCTTACCTGCACCACCCCAGTGCTGGGATTACAGGTGTTCACCATCATTCCTGTACAGTGACACAGAGGACCAACCCCCGGGGTTTCTTATGAGGCAGGCAAGCACTTTACCTTATCACCACAAACTTGTTTTCATCTGAGAAAATTACCCTGACTGTCCCCCTCGGCTTCAGTTGCTCCAGGCACAGAGACCTGTGAGAAGAGCCCGGAACCTAGCATTAAGGTCCCCTGGCTATAATTGTAACTCTACCTGCTCCTGGGCTGTTTTCTCTTATCTTCAAGATGGGGGTGGGGGAGGGGTGCTAATCCTTCTCAGTTTGAACAGAGGCGCGTTAAGGTGGCTCTGACTTCTGCAGCCCACGGGCCCTTTGGCAAGCCACGCTCTACCAACATCCTCACTGCAGGAACTTCAGAAGCCAGCCCTCCACAGGACAGGGATACTTAGTCCCCTGATACATCAGTGGGCTTCCGCCAAGGACCCAGGCTGCGTGGCAAGGTGTTCAGCTAGGTCAGCTTACCTCCCAGAGGTGTTGCGTGTTCCTCACCGCGCCGGTCTGCACTTTCTCCGGTGGCAGGAGCACGCCCTGGAAGGGCCCAATCCATGTGCCCTGCTGGATCCTTTGCGCTGCACAGATGCCGTACGCCAGGCCGGGCACGGTGCTAGTGCACAGGCACACCTCCCGCGGCAGGTCGCGCAACCACTCGGGCAGCTCCGGCGGGGGTGCAGCGGCCGCAGCGCTGCTGGTGCCCACAAGCCGGCGCAGCGAGTGCAGTGGCCCGTGCATGGGACACTCCCCGTTGCGGTTGTCCGCGCACATGTCGCAACCTGTGGGAGACACCGGAGAAGGAGGGAAAGGAGCGTGTTAACCTTATCTTTTGTCCGGGGGTGGGGGTGGGGGGGTGGGAGGACGACCCTTGGGTAAACTCCCTAAACTGCAGCAGGTAAACCACCTGTTGAGGAGGGGGGACATCAGAAGGGCGCCAAGATGTCGGAAAGGAACTCACACCACACCCTGGGAATTTGCAACTCTCAACTATGTCTGCTGGGTTCAACGCAAGGCTTCAGGGTTGGTTTGGATAGGTATGCTTTCCAGGCTCTTAACGCTCGCGCCTTTTGCTTCCGGTCCAGGTTGCCTGCATTTCAGCTTCTCTCTCTAACCCTCACCGGCTCAGGCTCGTACGCCTTCTCCCTACCCCAGTGTTTCAGGGTGTGGTTATCCTTGCATCCTCAAGAAGTCTGTCTCTTGTCCAACCGGTTATCTCAGATAGTCGCCTGAGTATTTGGTTCTGCTCTTGGGCTATCAAAGCGGGAGTGACAGGTACAAACGTTGGACTCCGCAGCTTCCTAGTCTACCGCCTGAGCACAAGCACCAATCCCGGTTCTGTAGGAGCTACGGTCCCAGTCTCTGTCCAGCGCCCACTCCAGGGACTCCAGCCATCAAGGATAAGTAGGAACTGGGACATGAGTGTGGTTATCAGTAGTGATTGTACGTGCAAGCTATTCCCAGAGGCCAAACCAAATAGGAAGCTTAAGAATCAGGGTAAAGGGTCTTTAATGATCGGGGTAATGATTCAATGAGTAGGCTGGAAGACTGAGCCCTAGTTAAATGAGATTGTCTCATTTAGTGAAACTGTTGCCCCAGGGCGGACAGCTCGCGAGGGGATTCCTACCCTCCAGGCATGCCTCTCCAGAGCACCCAGTGTTTGATTCGAACTGGGCGGAAAGGGCCAGGCAGACACAAGAAGCTGCTAGGCTTTCAGCAATCGTGCTGTCGGAATCGCAGAGCCTAAGGGTTATTAATGGGCCTGGCGGAGCCGCTGTGTCTGCTCCCTGGTGCGGCTAACTTGCTCAGAGGACTCCCGCCTGTGCAACTCTGCCTCCTGAGTCCAGCCTCCCTGGGGACCCTCAGAATCCTCCTGCAGCTGAGCCCTGTGGCACTGCCCGAAGCACTTGGTGCTCCTGTACTGGTGGAGATGGTGAGAGCCAGGCATCAGGGTACCTGAATTGCCCTCGGGGCTTGTTGGCATCTGCCCCTTGCCTCCATGGCAGCTAGCCCTTGTAGATCACTCCGAATGTGCCAGATCTGTGCTGAAACTGCAGAACCACCCCCAGATACTTGTGACAAAGCAAATCAGTGAAGAATTTTCCACAAGGAACATTCAATCACAACCCAGAATGGAGCCAGAACACTTGGCATACCAACTGCTTGATAATAATGGTTGGATATGTGAGCATCCTATCCCACCGGAGGTGGTTCCAGTCAGCTGTGTCCTCTCCTCAATGAGCAGCCACTCTACTCCAGCTAAGAGTGCTCAAGGAGTGAGGAGACCTGCTGGCTGCAACTTCTCAGCAGCTGTCCTCAAGTCTTCTATGAGAAGTAACATCTTGTTTCTGCAGGTATGCCTTCCTTAACACAAAGGTACTCACTCCTTGCCAGCAACACAGGCTAATGTGAGGACTCTTCAAGACTCCACTTTTGACCCAATGGCCCAGATGAGAGCATACTGACACTCACTCACACAAGTCAGCAATTCAGAAATGCGTATATTGCACTCAGACTCTCAAACTTTCACTTGTGAACAACAAACAACAAAATCAAGATATTGTAGAAACAAAAATGACATCAAATGTCATCCCTGAATGTATGTCCTGCATTTGTCTTGCAGCAAACTGCCACTCTAGTATCTAAGTACCATGATTCCCATTTTGCAGAAAAAGCAAGACATTTCAGGGGCACAGAAACAGGACCAAGGAAGGGCCAAGAAACTAGAAAGAGACAGTGAAAAGATTCACATCTCAGTCGGCCTGACCCTGAAGCCTTCAAAGGCAGAGATTCTGAAAGACTAATGAAAGCCAGGAGAATTTTATATACCAACTCATGACTCAATCAATAGAATTGAAAGAGTTTACTGATGTAACCATTTGGGGGCCACGAAAAGAACTCTGGCATGATTGAGTTATAGAATTACAGGGATAGCGCTCTCTCTCTCTCTCTCTCTCTCTCTCTCTCTCTCTCTCT